>JAHWFP010270325.1:0-26517 GCA_023313725.1 Lithobius niger | reverse complement strand
GAGTCGTGGTGGTAGGTCGAAGTTAGTATAGGCTTGAGTTACGCTGCCCCCCCCCCGATGCTAAGAAAAAAATGGTCGAAACGTTGTGGCCAGGCCATCTGTTCTCTTATTTGGGAGGAAGGGGTGGGGGGAAAAGTGTGGGAAGGCACGGTTTTGTAGTCGGGTCTAAATTTAGTGGCCGGGCAATGCTGGCTTCTTTGGAAATGGGACGGGGAGGGTTTGCGCGACTAGGGGATGTGTTTCGGGTTTTTTGGCCTATTGGCAGGAATGGGTGGCGTTTTGGGAAGGAGTGGGAGGACAATGGTGGGTGTTTATTTTGTGGTTTGGGGGTTGGTTTGGGCATAGTGTGCAGGGTAGGAAGGTTATTATTACAATTTTAATCTAGCATCTCATCGCTAGCTTTGTGCGTAAAAAAACAGACGAATAATGGTTCTTTTCGTAAAATATGTTAGCCCTGAAAAGGGCCGTTGTTTGTTGTTGTTGTTGTTGTTGTTGTTGTTGTTGTTCTTCTTCTTCTTCTTCTTCTCACTGGTCCTGCTGCTGTTGCTGTTGGTGCTGGCGCCGTTGCTCTTCCAACTCGCAAACAGTTTCTGCCTTTAAAGGTCTCGAAGGCACCAGTCCGGGTGTTCTAGCGCGTCGTTCCTGGTACAGATTCATTCGATTTTCAATGCTCGCTTTCATGTTGTGAGCGGCCTGATTCAGTGGAATTGTTTCAACTTGCCCATCTTCAATTTGCAGACGGAACATGGGGGCGTCTAGCTGCTCAGCCATCTGAAGACAGAATAATGCGCAAACAGCGTTTAGCAGACAGCTCCACCCTTTCGGCTGCATTGCACATGGGCCCCCCTGTCTCGATAAATGGATGGTACGTCCTGCTTGTGCATTAGTGAACATTATCCACTTACCCCTCCTTTCGCCGCTTCAAACCGGGCATATTGTTCGTTCAAATGGTGGAATATTAATGCTGGCAAGATTAAAAATAATTGCCAAAAGCGAGCGATGGTGGGGTCATTTTCTTACGACTACGTCACAAGCGCGACCCTTAGCACAATCTCCCCCCCCCCCCCCCAGCATGAACCGTTGCACCATTGAAAATAATAAAAAAAATTAAAGAGAAAAAATGATGCGGGCAGATGACGTTTTCGTGGTTAGCGTCGGGCTGGGTGACTCTCAAGCCAGATACTCCATCATACACCCACGCCTTGTATGGTTTGCGCATGCGCATTTTTTTCTGTTGCTATCACATTCGACAAAGGATCTTCAAATTTTAAATGCGGCCTGCAGTTACGCTCGTCTCCACTGCTAAATTGTAAGCTCCTCAGCATCTGGCCTATTTACTTGAAAATATGGCACAAAGCGACGTTTCGGATATAGACATTAACCTGCTATTTAGTGATGACGAACATTACGAAATATCGCAACTGCTAACACCAAATCCTTCCTATTCAATTCCATCATGCAGCACAGGTTCGTCATCATGCCCGAGCGAGGACGGTGACTCGTTCCCACCACGTAGTACAGATTCGTCATCGAGTGACGGGAACGACTCGATATTTGACTCACCGGCTGGCAACGTAGCTCACAATATCGAAGACACACGTGCAAACGTCACCGGTGAGTTCTCATTTGAATTATCGCCGAGTAACGTTTATGATGCCGAAGGTGGGCAGCTCATTATATCTGACGAAGAAGTGGCAATGTCTGAAATATCGACTGCCTCCCCCAGCTTTTACTCAGATGTGACTGCCTACGACGAACGTTCGCCCACTAGTTCAGAATGCGTGTTTCGGATTATTCGGGATTACAGGGAGAAAGTAAACACACGCTGGATGGAAAAACAACTGTCCCAGACGGTAAGAAGTTCAATATTTCCTTCCTTAATATTCTTTTTTGTTCGTAAAAAAACCATTTACATAAATTGTAAAAAATTTTGTTTTAAAGATGGGCGAAGAGCGACCGGAGACTCCCGTCACACCCCCCACCTTGGAGGAGCCCTCTACCTCAGCGCTCAGCCGGAATGAGGGGTGGGATTACCAGGACCCCCTCCCCGGTTCGATTCCCGTTCAAGACCCATCCACTGAGAGGATAAGAGTGAGTGACGGACGGGGAAGATAGCGACGAAATTGTGGCACCTAGGCAGTGCAGTTCGACGTACGAAGAATTTATGTCGGGTGCAGTGGTAAACGCAAATCGGCGTCGACCTCTCATGGTTCTATACCCACGCATGGTCCGTTCACTGGCAAGATACGAGCCAGTGACGGCGAAGACTCTGAAGGAATTGTGGCTCCTACCAAATGTAGCTCTTCCTACGAGGATTATGTGTCTGGTGCTGCGTTAAACGAAGAATTGCGTCGTTTAGCTGCCGATGCTATCGCCAGTTTACAGCAAGAAAGCGATTCAGCACAGTATCCGACTCTCGGATACATAATCTGGATACGTCGTTGTTTATTCAGCCTATTAGTGATATTAACCCAACTGATTATTTTTTTTCTTCGCCTGCTGGTGTAACAGTGCCTGCACACAGTCCCACAACTCCCCCTACGCGACTTGAGCAACCTACAGTGCCAAATTTTAGTCCAATTACCTCCGTCCCCATTTTTAGTCAGCTTGCAACTTTGTACTCCCCCACTCGAAAGATATCAATCGTGCAAGTTGGTGAGGGAAAAAGTGATGGTGGTGATCAGGGAGAAAGCGGGGAAAGGGGGAGGGGAGCCTAAACGGAGGGGGGACCTAAACGGAGGGGGGGGACCTAAACAGAACCTTTTGCAAGGAGCAAGTAGATGCAGATGATTCCGCGTTCCAACCCCCCAAAAAAACTCCAAATCCCGAAACCTACATTTAGTTCTTCCTCTTCCGTGCCCTCATATCCATCACCTCCACCCCCATCCCACCTTCTCAACGTGTCGGCAGACCTGAAACGACGTCACCACAACCGTCTACTTCAAAAGGGATAACAAGTGCTAGACCTCCCCCACCCCCCTTATTTTATACAACAGATGATGATGATGATGATGATGATGATGGCACAGCTTCACAAGTTTCACTCAACAATCACGAGCGTTTACAATCTGGTAACGTTGATTCGCCCAACAACAGGCTAGACTACAACGTTCGTAATTATTACGAAGTGGAAAGCACACTGACACGTAATATAAAGCGGTACAGTACGGATAGAACGGATCTCATGTTACGCTTTTTACCCATTCCTGCCGAAACGCTTAGGTCTCGCAATTTGACTATTTCAGACCACATTGGAGGTGTTTTACAAGATGCAATCAATAGAGCATTGACGCATCTTGCGCCAACTGATATAATAGGTATCACGTTAGAACATGATGAATTGGACCGCCCATCTTTGTTCCATTTCGCCTCTATTCAACTTTCCACGTCGGACTTTTACTACACAAGATTGAATTAGTACAACAATCAAAGAGAAATTTAAATTTGGAAAGCGGAATTAAATTAAGAATCACCAGAGTGAGACTTCCTGCAGGCCAAATTAAACCGGGTGGAGTGACGGATTCTTGGAAGTATTTAGAATCCAAAAAGAATTGTGTTTTACGACCAGATGTCGGTGGAGGGAATTGTCTAGCTCAAGCTATCGTACTAGCGCAAAGTCACCTCAAAGCCCAGTCGCACCTGTCACACTCAATGAAAATTCCTTTTAGGAGACGGCACAGAAAAAAAGAGGCAATTAAAGCAGCAATCAGGTGTCTGAACAGGAAGGCCGACATACCATTGGGGACGTCATGCACAATTGAGCACATTGTAAAATTCCAAAAACTTCTCGATAAAACGCCTGAAAAAATTCAACTTCATGTGTATACATTCCAATATGGCGCTTTGTGCCCAATTTTTACTGGTAGCCAAAAGCACGACAAAATTGCAAATGTGGTTCTTTTCGAAAACCATTATGCGTACTGCAAGAAAGCAAATACGATTCTTGGCAGGAAGTTCTACTGTCAAGACTGCAACGTGGCATATGACGACAAAGACGCACATTGTTGCAAAAAGCAGTGTATGATATGTAGAACGAAAAGGACGTACTGCTCCCCAACTAATCCACTCGTCATCTGTGACATATGCTTTCGCCAGTTTAGAGGACCTGCATGTTGCACTAATCATCTAGTCATTGATCAGGTAGACAATGTGTCAGTGTGTGATATTTATCAGCGTTGCACAAAGTGCTTTAAGCAGTTTAAATATACGGATGAATATCACAAATGCGGCCTTGTAAAATGCAAAGTGTGCCTGAAATTGATGCGGCCAGAAACACACGAGTGCTTCATAACGAAGACTGCGAATTATGTCATAAAGAAAACCGAAGTTTACTGTTTTTTTCGATTTTGAAACAGTAGCTATACAAGACATAGGAACAGACGGCAGGGGACGACCGCTTAAAAAACACGTGGCAACATGTGCATCCCTCATGCATTGTTGTGATCACTGTATTGACGAGTATCCTATCGAGCGTGATTGTTCATTCTGCGGCGAGCGCAAACATGTTTTCGTATGATTTGACTCACGGGATCGTTTTTGCAAGTTTCTTTTTGGTAAATTTGGCGGTCGTAGAGATGTAAGAGTTACCTGTTTTGCTTATAATTTTTCCGGTTTTGACAGTTCTTTCGTAATTTCGTACCTTCTAGAGCATAAGGTAGTACCAAAGGTACTGATGTCAGGTGAGAGATGCTTCTGTTTGACAGCAGACGGTGTATCTTTCAAGGGTTTCTTCTTGTTTATGCGTTCATCTTTGAAACCTGTTGGACAAACTTTTGGACTTGAAGAAATTAAAGGAAGATTCCCCATTTTTTTCTGAAGAAGGAAGAAGATATAAATTACGGGGGAAAATATCCAGATCCTGCGTGTTACGGAAGATCTAAAATGTTGCCTAAAGAAGGAGCTGAATTTGACTTGTGGTATACCTCTGTTGTAGAATCAGGAACCCAGTTCGATTATAAAGAAGAACTTCAAAAATATTGTTTGGATGACACTATCATTCTTCACAAGTCTGCCATGAAATTTCGGAAGCTTTTCACGGAAATCTACCCCAACACATGCCCGTTCGGATCTCTCACCTTACCCGCTGCAACCATGCGAGGGTACCGAACGTATCATTTACAACCTAACACTCTAGCTTATATACCCAGCAATTACGGATGCGCATCAAAAAAATCAGGACTGCATTGGCTTTATTGGGAAGAAAAACAGCGTGGGATTGACATACAGAAAGCGGACAGCGTCTCAGGTGAGGTGAAAAAATCCGGGTATTACTGCGATGGGTACACTCCTTCAACTCCCGACAGCAATGGTATTATATTCGCCTACGACAGCTGTGTTTATCACGCTTGTTTAGATTGTTGGCCTACCTGCAGGAACCAGAAAACATTGTTTTCCCATCTCACACTGAACGAAGTTTACGAGCGTGACCAGTTCATATGGCAACAATGGCGTGACAGAGGATACAACATCGTGACTCAAAGAGAGTGCGACTGGCTACGTTTTTTGAAGACTAACCCTGAAGCAAAACAATTTGTTGATTCTCGAAACATTCAGGACCCTCTATCATGCACAGAAGCAACACACGGGGGAAGGGTCGAGATGCTGAAATCATACGCAGTATCAGACAGTGACTATATAATTGAGTATTTTGATTTTGTTTCCTTGTATGCCTTTTGCATGTACCACGGGATTTTTCCAAAAGGATGCCCTCATATAATCAAGAATCCACAAATGACAAGCCTTGATGGATACTTCGGCCTGATCAGGTGCACCGTGCTCCCCCTGTCGACTTATTAATTCCCGTCCTTCCGAAACTTATCAATGGAAAATTGATGTTTGTACTCTGTCACGCTTGTGCATTGTCGGAGAACACAGATCCTTGTCGCCACAAAGATGACGAAAGAACTATCACGCACGTTTGGTGCACAGCGGAACTCTCTCTTGCTGTCAGGAAAGGATACAAAATTGTTGCAATACACGAAATCTGGAATTTCGACCGCGACGAATCATTTTCTCCCTTTAAGAGTTTTGTCGAAAGACTTCTACAGGTAAAAGTGCAGTCTGAAGGATACCCACCAGGATGCGAAACTGAGCAACAGAAATCGAACTACATACGCCAATTTGAACAAGATCAAGGAATAAAGCTAAACCCTAGTAAAATTGAACTCAACCCAGGTCTGCATCAAATTTCTAAGGATAATTTATGCAGTTTGTTCGGTAAATTTATTGAAGGGGGGACGAACTGGAGACAGTTTTTGTCGACACCCCTGAAGAATACTTCAAAATATTGTCGGACTGGACAATCGAAGTGAGTGCCATCAATTTTGAGCAGGATGATGAGATAGAGAGCCTTCAGTTTCGCAAGTACTCAAATTTCACCAGGCCAAGAAATACAACAATTTTCCAGTGGGTGCCTTTATTACAGCGTACGGCCGTATTGCTTTGTATGAAGCTATGGAAAAGTTCCCGCCAGGTGCACTTTTGTACCATGACACGGACTCGATCATAATACAAAGATTGCGTAGGATCCCTTACCAATCCCCGTTGGTACACATCTAGGTACTCTCACAAACGAAGTATTGAAAAACTGGGGAAAACATGCCTACATCTCGAAATTCTTTGCCGCCGGAAGCAAGCAGTAGAAAGCGGAAGAAATGCAAGAAAGCGGAAGAAAGCAAGCGGAAGAAATGGTACTTGGAAGACAGGTAGACAGAACAATAACAGTTGCGGACCCACAACAGATTATACGGCGCAGGAACGTTGTTATGAACACATATCGTGAGAAGCATTATCGACTAGTTCACAATAATAGGATATTACAGGATGACCACACTACAAATCCTTACGGATTCAGAAATCAGTGAAAGAAAAAAAATGTATTTTCTGTCAGTTCTTCTTTTCGCAAAGTAGGATAATGCTTAAAAACAGTGTAAAAAAAAAAGTTTAAATGATGAGGGTTTAAAACAATCGCAGTTTTACGCGTATACATTAGACCAATCGATACACCTATCAAAAATTTTTTTAAGCTATATATTTCTTTTTAAAAAAAAGTTTTAACTTTTTCAAATTATGCTTCCCTTGCAGGGTCTAGGGTCAAGGAGGTTTGGTGGCGAGTAAAACACATTTGCCTTAGAAGCTGCGTTGCTATGGGCGACGCTTGCATGTCACAAAATATCCTCGCCCACAGACCCCAACTCGTATTAGCTTTAAAATGATAAAAAAATTAACGTTTATTTTCTATCTTAAATTAAGCTGATTTCTGATTTTGTTTGTCATTACCTCTACAGCAGTCATGGAAGACAAACGTTTAAAGGCAGCATTGCTCGTACTTGGATTATTATTATTCCTTACTGCATCGATAGAAGTGTATGTATTGTCGACCAGTCCTTATACCAATGAAACTACACTGTCCACATCGTACAAGACCTCACGAGGGGACCGTTTCAAGATTTGCATTTTACCTCCCGACAAACAAGCTTTCATCAAATCGAACTACACATTGTTAAAGGAAAATACAACAATAGGCGCTACAGTACTAATGAGAGTGACAGATGGAACTTGAAAGCCCTTTTTTCATGCTTATTAGCGAACCGTCACACAGCGGCAAGTCTTATTTTTGTTGCAGACTGACACAGCATGCCGAGGACATGATAAAGCCTCCAGTCTCGGCGTTTTTATGGTGCTATTCTGAAAAACAAAACTGGTTTGCTGAATTAACGCAAAAAGTACAATTTCACGAAGGTGTGGTAGACATTGTCCCTCCTGGAACTCTGGTTTTTTACGATGACCTTCAAGACCAAATCAAGGGCAGCAACATTGCTACAAAAATTTCACATCATCGTGGCATCTCTTGTTGCTACATAATGCAAAATATTTTTTAAAAGGTCCCGCTCACCGTGACCTATCACTGAATGCAAGATATTTAGCAATTTTAAAGAATCCGAGAGACGCTGCGCAAGGAATTTTTCTGGGCCGACAATTATACCCCGGCAAGACAGAATTCTTTAAAAAAGCTCTGCCAGACGCTACGAAGGAACCGCACGGGTACCTATTTATAAATTTACGCCAGTCGTGTCCCGACCACCTACGTCTGTCCACGAACATTTTTCCAGGCGAGAAAATTGCAATATATGTCCCCAGGTCTCCGTAGCTACCTAGTCATTTCATCATGTGCGCTCGAAAGGGTAGGAAGGCTAAAAAAAAAAAAGCCGGCCGGTCGCTCAAAGATGATAAATTTGAAAAAAAAAACGTTCCAGTGCTCGTTGCTTTAGGAAAATTAAACAAAAAACAAGCCAAGTCCGTCATTAAAGACTCATCTCCCGATTTAATTCACTGTCTTTACGAAATATCCGATAACCTATTAAAAAAAACATCCCACTTTCTACATGCCAGCTGAAAAAAGTGAAGAGGCATAAAAAAATAATAAGAGCTTTGGCGGTTCGTGGAGAATCGGTAAAAAAGAAGAAAAAAATACTTTCAAACCAAAAAGGAGGAATTTTACCTTTTTTACCCTTATTGCTGCCTGCCTTAGCCAGCGCAGCCGGAGGACTAATTGGGAAAGCTATCGGAAAAAGGATCTAGAGATATTTCTTTTCACTCTTAGCCCGTTACAACTCTTGCATCATTCATAAGTGTCTTGCCGCTCTAACCTGACACGTGCAACATTTGCAGCGCTCAACAATTGGACCCAACAATGAAAAAATTGACACTTGTTCCGTTTGAATCGACGGTGACTCCCGCGTATGCCCAGCAGTCCTTCAATCTGTATTTTCGTCAGACATTGGACATATTTGAACCCACAGTGAAAGCCGTTAAGGCAAGGCTACTTTTTTAACGCAGATGCAAGCCAAAATGAACAATCACATAAATGCCTATAGAAATAGTCTCAACCCTCAGTCTGCCCTTCTCACATCCTCGTCACAGACCCCACCTTCGCCAACAGTACCACCAGCCGCAGTAACCGCAACAATAACGCAGCTGCAGCCGGCAGGCCCTGTCACTGCAGACACGAAGGCTCGCATTTTAGAAACACTCACTAAAGGCAACAGGATGAAGGCAAGCTTCGTGCTAGATGCGCTCCAATCCAACCCGGATTTTAAAATTAACGAGAAAAACGAAATTTTAGTACAGGACCGTTTAATCTCTGGGAGCAATATTGTAGATCTCTTACTTTATTCCACAACTGCAAGAAAATATCCCGGTTCTTTACAAGGCGTCGGAGAATTCACTCATCAATTAAAGGAAAGTAATGTGCCAAAGAGCTATTTGAACTCTCGTGCTCTTTCGAAAGTGAGCGCCGCTCCTCCCGCCCTCTACTCCCCCCTCCCCTCCTCTTTCACGCTTCCTCAGCTGCATTCGCTTCATGACCTTCTCATCCAAAATTGGACCCGAATTGGGACGTATTTCCGGAACTGACGTAAATAATGAATGCTTATTTCTCCAAGATTTATTACAATCCCAGCCATTGGGCTAGTTACGGGTCGGCTGTCAAACTTTACAAGCAATCAAAATTAAATAAACTTCCGTTCAGTTTGAAAGACGCACAAAATTTTCTCGCAACTAGTGACACTTATTCTTCGCATCGTAACGTCAGAAGGCGTTTTCCAAGACGTAAAACTATCAGTTCTGGTTTGCACATGCATTGGGAAGCTGACCTTATAGATATGAGTAAATTTGGAAAGCAAAATAAAGGGAATAAATGGATACTGCTTGCTATTGACATTTTCAGTAGACAGATCTATGCTACTTCCATTATATCCAAGGCAGGTAAACACGTAGTAGAAGGGTTTAAAAAAAATTTTAAGCAGGCAAAAGTGATTCCTGAAAATTTGCAAGTTGACAGAGGGCTAGAATGGTATTCAAAGTTTTCGCACGATTTCTTAACAAAAAAAAAGGGGATAAATCTATTTTCTTCAAAAACAAACAATGTGCATAAAAGTGCAGTGGCCGAGCGAGGAATAAGATCTATAAAAAGTAAATTATATAAAATAGCGACTCACCGTGGTACTTATAAATATATAGACATTTTACCTGAAATTTTGAAGAGCTACAATTCTGCCCCCCACCCAGCAATTCGCGCCCCACCAAACTCTGTGAATTACGGTAATCAGTATTTCTTTTGGAAAAATTACCATTCGCCCGCCATAGTTTCACCAACGCAGGGTCCCACGAAACAATATACTTTCGAATTCGGGCAAAAAGTTAAAATGTCAAAATTACGTTATAAATTTGCCAGAGGGTGTAAACCAGGTTACAGTTTAGAAGAATTTATTATCGATAAGCGTTTCCCCTCTATCCCACACACTTATTCCCTCTCCGACTTGCAAGGTAAACAGATCTTGGGGGCAAGTGGTATGCTCACGAGCTGCAGCTCTCTAGGAAACAAAAGGATGATTTTCATACTATAGAAAAAATTTTCAAAACACGTGGTGAAACCCCCAATCGACAATTTCTTGTAAGGTGGAAGGATTACGATTCCTCTTTTGACAGTTACGTTGATGAAAAGGATTTAAAATATATTCCCGCATCTTAAAAAATAATCTGCACTATGGCTGCTCATGATAATTTTTTCCTGCAACTCCCCAGTAACGCATCACCCGACTTGTATCCTAATAACATGTTATCAGAATTCACCATTCATCTTCCTAAACGTATCGAGCTCGAGGGGAGGTGGTCTGCAGCTTTGGTAGAATTGCAATATCCACACTCGTTTATTCAATTGCACAAAACACGCATTGCAACTTTTAAAATTGTAAAGAATCCTTGGAAGCTGATGGTCTTTCCTTTTTTTAACCTTCGGGAACGTATTGACGATGACGATGATGAACAATGGGTCGATGTTTTTGAGGATTTTCTAAATAATTATATTACTCACATTCACGGCAATGACCCTCCAGTTAAAATAGACGTGAATAATGACGAGGGTCGAAAATTATTTAGAGTACTACTCAAGCCAAATTGCGAAGTTTCGATAGAATTGCGATTGGCTTATATTCTAGGGTTTGACGGAGACAGAGACGAATTAGTAAAAAAAAAACCACTGAGGCACCTGGATTGCCTAGAAATGTACTTGAAGACCCATCGGATCATTGGCACATTAACGTCTTATGTGACAGAGAAACATCATACGTCATTGAACATACAGTACCCGAAGGTTTTTATCCCGATGTCGCTACATTAATGGACACCATAAACGACATTGTTAAAAATACCAGAGCAAAAGACATTAACTTCGGATATGACCCCCTAACCAAAAGAGGCGGGGTAGAATTGGCTTATGATGTTTCTGTAAGCTTTAATGCAGCTATGAGAGAACTTATGGGGATAGGCCATGCTGAAGACATATATGAATCATAGTTTTTCAGCTATCCAGTAGATTTGGATATCGGATTTAAGACGATTTATGTGTATTCTGATATAATTTCACCAGATGAAATTGTGGGCTCGTCTTTGGTGCCTCTATTGAGATGCATCCCTGTACGTGGCGTGGATGGGACCAACATTTCAGAAATCTACCAATTTGCATTCTATAAACCCTTAGTGCATAACGCCTTTCACGGAATTAAAATTTTTCTGCTGGAAGATACAGGAAATTTAGTACCGTTTGCGGGGGGAGGGAGGGTCAATCTGACCCTGCATTTAAAAAAAAAATAGATTGAAAAAACGAAAGTACACGAGACTGGTTACCCAGTTGGTGAGTAGATGCAGTCGAAGAAGGATGTTTATTTTTTTTCTATTTGGCACCAATAACAAACATTTTTAAACAATGAATGTCCCTCCACGTAACACGTTAGCGGCTTGCTTTAATCATTATTCCCGCCAGAGTGGGGCGGGCCCTCCTGATTACTTCGCCGGAAGTCGTTTCCAGCGCGGAAACGGTTTACTTTCAAACTTCAGAGCTAGAGCTATTCCGTTCGTTTTACCGTTTATAAAAAAAATGCAGTATTAGGTGCCGGACGTTATTTTTTAAGGCAGGGGAAACAGTTTCTGGGGGATTTGAGCAGTGGGGTAGGATTCAAGGATGCTGCCAGTCAGAGACTCGGCCAAGTGAAATCAGATTTCCTAAACACTGTATTAGGGAGGCAGGGAGGTAGTGGGAGGCAGGTGAAAAAAAGGAAGAAAGCTAACTTATCTGCCCCTTTCCTTTTACCTCAAATCAGTCTGGCTCTAGACGCGTAACAGGACGGGTCGGAAAGAAGACACCTAAGAAACAGACTAATCGCAGAACACGTGACATTTTCGATTAATTTCTTTTTTTAAAAATGGCGTTAGTTCACCGTGCTTCGCAAGAATGTGGCTCGGGAGGTTTTGAAGTTTTTCCGGTCCCTCCAACGGCTATTGATACGTTGGAAGTGCAATACGTCGAGCATTTCCCCATTAATTCCCTAACTTCATCCACTCCCATAGAGTTTAAAGTACAAACTTCAGGAAGCGACTGGTACTTGGATTTAGACCAGTCTTTTTAAAACTGCAGGTAAAAATTGTTAATGCCGATGGAAGCAGCTTGGCGGCAACAGATAAAATTTCGACCTTTAATAATTTGCTTCACTCACTTTTCCAACAATGCGACGTGATTTTGAATGAAACTCTAGTGTCCGCATCGGACTCCTGTTACCATTATCGTAGTTACATAGAAAATTTATTAACGTATTCAAGAGAAACGAAAAGATCGCAGTTACGTCTGGAAGGCTGGTTTAAAGACCAGGCAGGCAAATTTAACGATCTAGACCCTACTGACGATAAAAGTAATGCGGGTCTCATTAATCGTTGTAACTGCATAAAAGCGTCAAAGACTTGGGAATTGCTCAGCAGATTGCACGCAGATTTTTTCGAACAAACACGGCATCTTTTGAATGGAGTGGACGTGCATTTAAAACTCATTCGCAGTCCAGATACATTTTCATTACTTTGCGCAGATAGCTCGAAAACACCTAAGGTAGTCATAGTGAAGGCCTCCCTTTTCGTCTCCCAATATCCTCCTCTCTCACGCCAAAGTACTAGAAAATTCGAAATCCCTTTATATTTTACGAAAAGTGGAGATGAAAATTTGCACGATACCTGCTGGCACTCTAGACGGCAGTATCGACTCCCCTATTGTTGGCCCCATCCCGAGTCTCGTGTGTGTAGGCATTGTAAAGAATAGCGCTTTTTCTGGTGCATATACAGAAAATCCTTATTTTTTTCACCACTACAATGTTAACCACATTGCTCTTTCCATAGAAGGACGTCTGATACCTTCCCGTCCCTTCCAACCAGATTTTGCGAACGATTTGTATTCAAGAGATTACTGGTCCTTGTTCACCTGTACTGGTCGCGATCTGACTGACGCTGCCCTAGATATTTCTTATGAAGATTATAAAGGTGGCTGCATGTTACATATGTTCGATTTGACTCCAGACAACTGCCCCGGTGCCCCACACCTAAGCCTTGCAAGACAAGATAGAGTGCGCCTGGAATTAAAGTTTGCCACTGCACCTACGACACCCGTCAACGTCATATTCTACTGCCAGTATCAAACCGTAACGGAAATAGACAAAAACCGCAGCATTATAATCGATCAGTGAGCGTCCGAACTACTCATGGATACTCTACAACTTTCTAGACTTGCTCAGAAAGACGCCAAACTATCCAAACTGTATGCCGGCACATTTCCTAGTGATTTGCTTCCAAAACACCCAGTGCGTGAAACGTGTCTTTTTATAATAAATAAAGACTTGCATTATTCTCCAGGATCCCATTGGATCGCTGTCATGCTTCAACCCGAAAAAAAAACGCCGTGTACTTCGACAGCTACGGGGGACGTGCCAACAATGCTCACATTGATGCTTTCTTAAAGAAAAACAGCAACAGTTGTTTCTATAACACTGCAAACCTTCAATCTCCCTGTTCAAATGTGTGCGGGGCTTATTGTTTGTACTTTTGTTATCATGCTGCGAGAGGACATTCATTACGTGACATTGTTAAGAATTTTGATAGCAAAACCAAGAAGCGCAACGATTTAAAAGTTGCAAAATTCGTAAGACTCATTTTCAAGCACACATTTGCACAAGTGCGCCGAGATTTGCTCTGCTTTAATCAAACTGGACTATTTTCGTAATTTGTGTGATGACATTATTTATTTATTTATTTTATTTTTAACTTATTTATTTATTTATTTATTTGTACGTAGTTTATAGTGTGAACATGCAATAAACCAAGAGTAAACACAAATTCTACATACGGGGAATTTATTTACAATACGATTAGATGTTAGTATTTACAGGTGTCAACCGGAGGTTAGGCTACATGAATAATATAACGGTTGGGAGTATACACAATCAGCTAACAGAACGAATTTGTTCTTAGTACTAAGAAAAAAGTATGAGAATAATATTTTTCTTTTTTTGAATATTTTAAAAAGTCAGACATGCAAATTCGCTAAAAACCCAATATTTCGACACGCGCTACCAATGCGGACCCCATCTTCAAAGCTATTTATGAAAAAAAATAATAAATACCGCTCTGAGAATGGGGCAAGCATTAGACATGCGTGCGTCTATTTTTTTTTAGTAAACTTGCACGTTTGGCTTTAAAAAAAATATTCAAATTACAGGCGAAATATATAGACCTACTGAGAGTTATTATAGACAAAACAAAACAAAAAAAAGTACAATACTCACGATTATTGGCCTAAATATTCCAATACGCTACACACTACACTACACAAGAACAGCAAGAATATAAAAAAAAGTGTAATTGTCACAGTTCTCAACCGAATTGGGCATCACAAGCAGCAACGCGTTCATTGATTTCACCCAGTTCAAGACGCAAAGTGTCCCAAACTTCGAGAGGAAGGTGAAGTCCTTTAAAGGGGGGCGAGCAATTCGTCCAAGCCAGAAGGCTGAAACTGAAGTAGGCTAACTTGCACTTCGTTGGTGTCGGAATAATATCTGGATATGCAGACACGTTTATTGGTGCTTATCTCGTATCGGTGCATAACGATCCCATCAGCAATGTAGGTAGAATAACTTACGGGGTTTGCAATTTCTTCTTCCATGGTGTAATTTGGCTTGGGTGGTCGACCTGTAAGTTCCTGTTCTATTGCATTGTCGATTAAAAGCTGCATGCGAGGGCTACACAGTTTTACCCATTCTCCATATGTCAAGTTCATTCCGACGCGCGAAGGTATCCACTTTAACTCGACCTGGCTGAAATTGTACTGTCAGATGCAGACGTACGTTTCACGTTTGAAGGACTTAACCTGCACAAATAGTCCGGGAGGGGAAATCACAATGAATTCCTTCGGATCTGGCCTGTATAGATCTGTGGGACACATGACGTGCATTCGGAACTTTTTGTGTGGCACAACAGGTTCATCATTGGTGTACTGGTATACACGTTTCACTCCTTTTTTTTTAGGAGCAAGGCCTAAGCGGTTGAAATCTTCGTTGTGAGTTTTCTTTCTTTTCAGAGATTCTGCAGAAATCCACGAGCCGTCATTGCCGGCTCGTGGACGGGGGGGGGGGGGGGGTATATGTCCTTGGTGTGCGCCCCCTCTATGTCAGGTAGCGGAGCTTCAGGAGTGACCAGGTCGATAGTACGCTGACTGTCCGAAGCATCAAAGTCTGGGCGTATCGTTTTGTTTAAAAAGTCCGATGCCTTGTACTTTTTGGATAAATCCGGATCCGGCTGCGAACTCTCAATAGGACTGTCATCTTCCTTCACATCTTCAAAAAGATTTTGACTCTCCGGCATTGCTTGAGATGGCTCCATCATACTAGTAAGAAACTGCGGCTTAGCACTGTACTTAAAATACGAACGAAAGTCTCTCCAAACTTCTGAGTGCGATTTCGGATCGTGCTTACTGGCGAAGCGAGCTATCTGGAATGGCATACGAGATGTCTTTAACAGGCTCAAGACCTACGAACTGCAGGGGTAGTCATAGCATCACTTTATATGCCTGCGATTGGGTGGACCCTCGGGTGACGTCAGTAGCGTCCTTTTTACAGTCTATGATTGGATGTGAGAATAACGGCCTGAATGTGTCACTGGCGTCCTTTTTTTTAACTCTGTGATTGGAAGAGAGAATAACGGCCAGATTTTTTAGAGTTCGGAGCAATAGGGGGCTTTTGCGGTTATTTTTCTGGAGGGCTTAACCCTTTTGAAACTCAAATTAATGGTGGGTGCAGCAATAAGGGCCCTCTGAGGGATTCCTACGGAGTAGCACTTGTTAGTAGGAGGGGACACCTGAAGCAGCGATCCGTTTGCGAGTTTTAAGCAAAAAGACCGATTTTTCACGAATCCTGTATTACAAAAACAAAAATCACGTTCAATGCCGAACGACAGGTAGCACGAACCTGTTTCCTCGTCGACGTTTCATTTATTGTCGGAAAAATAATCCATGCACTCCTTGCCATCTTCGAAACGGTTTACTAGGACAAAATTGTACTCCCATCCCGTTATTCTACTCACGAAATGTCACAACACTGCTAGCAGCGGCGTCCATTCTTAGGCGTGTAGAGTAAATTCTTTATACTTGTAAGACAAACCGGGATCGCCATAGCCTACGTGCAAGCGTGGCAGTTCATACACAGCGCCGCAGATTTCCACTTGCTGCTTGCACAAATATTCGATCTCGCGTTCTAAAGCGAAGAAGATCGCGATGGCCATGCCCTCCTTGAAGACGGGCGAATACAGTCGTACGTTTAAATTGTCCGAATGTCCGTACCAGTCGGCCGGGTGGATTAAGGCGTTCAATTTGATTTCCTTGATCTTGTCAATCAATAAATCCACGCTCAATTCGCCATTGTTCTCCATTTTTGCGAGCTTGTTTTCGTCTTTAACGGTTTCCATTCTTAAAAGCGTTAAAAAATACAAACTGCTAGAGAGTATTTCAATTGCGCGCTGACTCTAAGAGGAAATCTGGTCGTCTACGCAGACAGCGTGCGTTGCTAAGGACGCCTCTGCTCTTTCTCCTCCTAGCGGCCGTTGCTAGGAGCACGCGTTGCTAGGCAACACCTTATCTGCAGAGATCTGTCCCTCTAGAGCGGCGAGAGCCAGTTTTATTCCTGTCTCTGTCATGGCAAGTAGCAAGGGACTGCCCGTGTTTTCCGATGGAGAAAAAGAACAAGATTTCCAGAAGATTGCTGCAGAATTAGCAAGGAAAACTTGGGGAGAGGAAATCTATTGCAAGGGATTCAGCATAAGGCGTGGCGGACGGTACGGTTCGATCGTCATCGAACCGAGAGACGATAACGGCAGACTAAGAAGCAAAGAAGCGGACGAGGAAAAAAAAGAAAACCATCTTGCCAGGGAACTGGCGAGACAAAGGCGGGCGTACATCCCCTTTTAACCTGCACACTAAAGAAGTCCTTCCAATAAGCAAAAAAAAAAAAAAAACAGCCCTTTTCAGGGCTACCAATCAGTACGAAAGAGAACCATTATTCGTCTGTTTTTTTACGCACAAAGCTAGCGATGAGATGCTAGATTAAAATTGTAATAATAACCTTCCTACCCTGCACACTATGCCCAAACCACAAAATAAACACCCACCATTTTCCTCCCACTCCTTCCCAAAACCCCACCCATTCCTGCCAATAGGCCAAAAAAAACCGGAAACACATCCCCTAGTCGCGCAAACCTTTCCCCGGCCCACTTCCAAAGAAGCCAGCATTGCCCGGCCACTAAATTTAGACCCGACTACAAAACCGTGCCTTCCCACACTTTTCCCCCCACCCCCTCCTCCCAAATAAGAGAACAGATGGCCTGGCCACAACGTTTCGACCATTTTTTAAAATTAGCAATTATTATTTTTATTCGACGTCCGGGAAGGAGCAGCCCTGCACTGCAGCGAAGCCGACCCGTCAGCGTAACTCAAGCCTATACTAACTTCGACCTACCACCACGACTCACCTAATGCACCTACGGCTACCAAAATCAATACACACACCTGTACCACCCACCCAGACCCCCCTACTCCCCTCCCATACCTCCAGAACGCCCAGGGGGCCCCTGGGAAGCATGGCTGCCTGGCCAGAAGCCGGGAGACACTACTAACCACTCCGTAGTTACAATGGTTAAAACAATGTTAAAACAACCAATATGACCCCCATCCCAAATTTCCGAACTTCCTTCTACAGTGTAATTGTGCTACAGTTTGCGAGTACTAGGAGCTCAGTGGCTGTTAGTGGTCGACAGAAACCAAGTTTTTCACTTTCGGCCGAAACCGAAACTACTACCGAAACCGGAACCAGAACCAAACCTGAATAATATCAGTTTAAATAATTCGACAAAAGTAAGGATAAAATTTTAAAAAATCATGAGTGTTTGGTTTTTCGTAGACACAGTCTAGATTGGAAGGCACAGCCCGGATCACCCATTTTCCATCCTATGGTGAGTAAATTCACGTGCACCCGCTAACCAAACTGCGCCGAAACCGAAACTGGCTATAACTTCATGGCCGAAACCAAAACCAAAACTTTGTCGGTTTCGGTGCCGAAATCAACACCGGAATTTGGTCGATCTCTAGTGGCTGTATTTGCTTTTTGATACATAGTGGAGCACTCTTCGGCGGCAGCGCTAGGATCCAGTAACGTGTACACAGTGGAGCATTCCTAGTGTTGTTTTCACATGGTGGTTGAGCGTGGGTGGCAATAGGCAAGCCAGTTTAGCTACAAGCAATGACTCTGTGAAATTGTACACAGTGGAGTACTGTTGGGTTTACACTTCAGTGGCATTTTCATAAGAGGATTACTGTGCCTGTTGCATTGTACACAGTGGAGCAGAGTGTAATCCAGATTGGTGTGTCTGTTACAATGGAGTGGAGTGTAATCCAGTAAAATTACAGGCTTTGCCTCCATGTAATCCAGTTAAATGAGTAACTGCAAGTGGCATTCTTATGAGCATAAGGA
The DNA here is from genome assembly GCA_023313725.1 of Lithobius niger. NCBI lineage: Eukaryota > Metazoa > Arthropoda > Chilopoda > Lithobiomorpha > Lithobiidae > Lithobius > Lithobius niger. The sequence goes on along the minus strand of JAHWFP010270325.1, from coordinate 7,630 downwards.
GATCAGTGTGGATTGTAAACAGCAGAATGTACTTCATAACATAACTGCGACCAATTGTACACAGTAGAGAGCTCTCGGCGGTGTTGTTATATTCCAGTGCTCTCCGGGGCAATGTTCGACAAGTGCTAGCCGTGCGGTGTACAATGGTCCAAAGCACAACTATTAGGCAATCGAGCGCGTGATGGAATTCTGTGCGGTGTACTTTTGCTGTTTCTTTCACGTTTCATGTGACCAAGTACAGTAGAAGAGGTCGCGTGCAACCAAATGTAATTAGTGAGTTTGTGAGACTGGATATTGTGTTTTGTTTATGGTAGTAACTAGAGTGAGCGCATGGCCTAGGGCCACGGCTCCAAATAAAGTTTTCTCACACGTAACTCCGGAATGGCTCGACCAATCGAAAAAGTGGGCTCTGTGAGGTTGAAGGCCAAGGAAATTTCTGGCTTAGATCATGTTTCAGATTTGAGGTAGGTGCAATAGTTTTCTTCTGAAACCGTGTCACACAAGAACAAAAACAAGCACAAGAACAACAAGAAGTGAACAGTTTTAAAAGTTACGTGTGGCTCCCTACTTTTACTCTTGCACAGAGTTGCATAATTTTTGGTATAAATTTACCTTCGATACCTATCTACTATCTGGTAAAGTTTGGACGAAATATATTAAATAGGAACGTAGATATTAATAGTTAGTTTTGCTGGAAAGAGGACTTCAATCATATCCGCGCCAAGTTAGGCAACAATCATCACAACAAACATCACATCAATTCAACTGTCGAGGTTGTAAACCATTGTAGCGCGGCGCCATAGCGTCAGTGTTTATATCTTGAAGCATAGTTGGGCAGATTTCAGGTACTTGGGGAAAAATTATAATGCGGTACAAAAGCTTAAATTGTGTTCAAATCAAGAGCAATGACCCACCTGACAAAAATTAACACGTGTAGGAATACCAGCTAAGCTGCTTTCAATGCAAAATCTGACCCTCAATAACGTTGAAAATGTGTAACTAGCTAGCTACTAGCTAGCTAATTCTACTCCGCTTATCCCCATGTTAATTTCCATAGGGTGATTATTCCTCGATACCAAGATAACGGGAAGGCTTCCAGCTATGAAATTGGAACTGCGTACCTTTTATGGTTTGGAGTCTAGGGGTGTAACGAGGATGGCGTGGGATGGCGCGTAAGTACGAAAATGTTGTTATAACCATTGTATCGTCTCTGGACAGCCAAAGTTCGGACAATGACAACACACACGACGTGCGTGCCTAGGCACACACTAGTGTACCACGATAAATCTAAACAATGTTACCAAATAAATTATATTCACGTCTAATTCACGAAAAATAAACCAACTCTAAAAACAAAGCAAAATAAACAAAGCCAAAAACTGATGAAGAGGCCACCAAGTTGAGAGTGGTTCGGCCCTTCAAAGAAGTGATACCAACACACCAAAACTAACGAAATAAAACAAATTACAACAAAATTAAAACCAAACCAAAAACCTATAAAGAGGTGACCAAGTTGAGAATGGTTCGGCCTATAGGCAAAAGGTAGTAGCCAATTGTTGAAAACCAATTTCTCGTTGACGTGCCACTTTATTACACATTTATTACACGGTAGTGGAGTTGAGTCTAAACACAATTAAAAAAAAAGGACTGATATCATACCAAAAACCAAAACTGGTAAAAGGGGCCGCCAAGTTCCGAATGGTTCAACCCTTCAAGGGAGTGATATCAACACACCAAAACATTCGCCAACTTAATCGCACCGAATAATACTTTGGACGTTAAATGAAAACTTGAACATTGCTACCGAAAGTAGCATTGTTCTAGTTTTCATTTAACATTCGAACTATTAAGCAGTGCGATTTACTGGGCGAATGTTTTGGTGTGTTGATATCACTCCTTTGAAGGGCCGAACTATTCGGAACTTGGCGGCCCCTTTTACCAGTTTTGGTTTTTGATATGATGTACATATACACGCGGCTGATATTCAGAGGCTAGTGCACCGAACACTGTGGATCTAATTCCCAGATCCCTTAGATGTTTTTGGCACATCCCAGAAAAATAAACCACATTTGTAACAATTAATTGTATTTTGTTTAGTGTTACTAAATTATGTGACGCAGGAAACCAAACATTCCGTATAGCTGGGTTAGTTTACTCGGAATACTTTTTTCGTTGTTAATATTGTTACTGCCATCATCACTTTGTTACGACATCCTGTAGGAAATTATGGAAATAATTGCTGCAGCTTCAAAGCCTCCTAAAGCAAGGCATTATCAGAACAATCCAAAGTAGGTAACTAAAGTCAGTCGGGGGGGGGGGGGGAGCAGTCTGTAAGGTATATCTTTTGACACGAAGTTGCGAATTTGCAAACTATACGACTCATGCACAAAGCACAACGTCTAGGTACCGACGAAGTTTCCAAAGTCTGTGGATGGTGGACTTATCAAACCTGCTGCTCTGCTATTTGATTTACCTTTTTTGCTAAGCTTTATAGAAGGCAAGGCTGGTACATTCTTTAGGGCGCCCGCGCCCTACGCAACCAATGGTCGTTGTGGTAAAAAAAAAAACGACGACTTGCACCTCAATCATGTCTAGCGGCCAGGTCATGTCAGCCATTTTTCCTCGACTGTTCTCCATCACACAGTGGAAAATGAACACAGAGCAAGCAGTAGCTAGTTGACACTTTATGAGAAAACCACGAAAAAAATAGAAGAGATTCTGGGTGCCTCCTTTATTACAAACACATAATAAGAATGGCATGTTTGCAATATTTCAATATCTTAGTGTGCGGAGCCTTCCTTGCTTGGCTACCCTGAGCAACTTCGTAATTATGAAATTTTGACAGCGATTACGGTGACACTACCGGTGCTGCTGCGATCTTAATAAATGAAGATTGTTCTTCAACTCCTCGAATCTTCTTCATAGCCACAGTTAAGAAAATTTCAGCAGTGGTCTACCATGACCACTACTGAAGTTTTTTAAACTGTGGATATGAAGAAGATTACACGGGTTGAAGAACAATCTTCATTTATTAATCACTAAGCAAGAATGACAAATATATCGGGTCAAACACCGTTCAAATGGAATCAAACAGTTTAAAATGTTGCAGAAGGCATGTTGGATACATACGCAATGTTTTGTCAATTTAGTAGAAACACTTATTAGCATAAAGGCTAATACTGTAAGTCCATCCAAACTAGGATAGCAGCTATTAAAGCTAAATCAAATTTTTATACGGATTTCGCACGGTTACATTAAGGGCGCTATACAGGCCTACTACAGAGGTGGCTAGGGTCTCCACCCGATATAATCAACACGTAAAAAACAATAAACAGCCACAAAGATGATCTATCTGGCCACCTACAGCCTCTGCATTCAGAAAGCTATCAACGCAACTGGTCTTCAGTCATTCCAGCTTTAAGCTGCTAGGTCACTGGTTCTGTGGTCGGGCCCTGTCGAGTCTAGCATAGTATCCCGCCATGACAACAACAATAGCTCGCTCAACCCTTTTATCTCAACCAGGTGGATTGAAGGGGTTCTCGCTCTTTTAAGTGGGGCCATCACGTCAGTGATGAAAACATAACTGTGCATGCACGACCAGGTTAGGCCAAGTTGAGTCATCTATACGTCCATGATGTCACAATCGCTCTCCTGTAGGTCTGCTCCCTTCGCGAGTGAAGGTGATGACGTCGATGAGCCCCTTAACAAGTCCCATCGACTAACACACCATCCTAAAACTGATGTCAATAATGCTAAGCAAAACTGTTACTACACGAAAGTAACCCCCACTTCGCTAACTGAATACCAGTGCTTTCAACATGTTCTCTGGCATACAGGAAAATTTCACATTATCTTTTTTACTTTTTAGGCATAATAATTTAGGATTTATTAAACCCTTAACTTCCAGTAAACTGCTTGACATCAACAAGGTTTTAAACAGCTCTTCAAGTGAGATACCTTACAAGACGTTAACAATAATAATTAATGCAATTCCCGAGACCACGTGGAATAGGCATGCATTTAAACATTAATACAGGACAAGCTAGATTGTCCCAAACTTAGAGGAAAGATAAAGATGTATATTTTCTAACAAGGGTAATTAAAATGATTTATATTAATTAAAAGCTACACTAATACGATATTTTTCTACATTGTAGCGCTGTACTTTTTGCGATATTTTACCACAAGTTTTACCTCATCTCTAAAATGCTGCAATAGCTGTTCTAATTCTTATAAATAGATTGGATTAGGCTTACATGAAAGCCGAAGATGTGACCAACAAGGGTAATTAAAACGATTTATTTTAATTAGGAGCTAAGTTACGGCAGTTTGCCTATGTTGTAGCGCTTTGATTTTTGAGTCGTTTTACGACTAGTTCCATCTTTAAACCGTTTTAATTCTGATAAATGGACGTGACTAGGCCTAGATGAAAGATGAAGATGTATATTTTCCAACAAGGGCAATTAAAACTATTTATATTACTTAGAAACCAGATACGATAGTGTTTTTACATTGTAGCGTTGTACTTTTTGCGCTATTTTACCAAAAGTTCCATCTTTAAACTGCTGCAGTAGCTGTTCTAATTCCGATAAATGGAAGTAATTCGGTTTAGATAAAAGATGAAGAATGAAGATATATACATCTTCGTCTTGAGCTTAATCACATCCATTTATCAGAATTAGTACTGCTACTGCAGAACTTTAAAGATGGAACTTGTGGTAAAATAGGGCAAAAAGTACAGTACTACAATGTAGAAAATCTATCGCAGCTTAGCTTTTAATTAGTATAAATCGTTTTAATTACCCTTGTTAAAAAAGATACATCTTCATCTTTGCTCTAAGCCTAATATCATACATTTATCCGAGTTAGAACGAGTACTGCAGCTTATTTAAGTCAGGAATTGCAAAACACATTATGTGCTGTTGTATTTATAACATGCATAATCGGCGAAAAAGAACTTAAATAACGAATTCAGCAAGAAGGGTTACTTTTACCAAAAATACGAATACAGCCTTCTTTGAAGGAAATTTTATTCTAAACATATTGGTAAACGTTTAATTTTCAATCTGATGAACGGTTAGACGCTAGTAACAAAAAACAGTTTTTGTCCCCATTTTTGGACGCCATCTTGAATTTTCGGAATGTTCCCGGATTCGGATTTCGGCGGATTTTGGATATGTTGTACAGGATGTCATTGTAGACATGATGAAAGGTAAAAAGCCAATAAGGTGCACAAGCATACAATAAAATGCGATGTTTCGAGTCGGATACGACTTTCAGCAAGCCTTACTTAGCACTAGGCTAAAAGTCGAAACATGTTAAAAACACTGGGCGAACCCACAAAGACCAACAAAAGCATACAATTTTTTTTTATTGTTAAAAACTGAAAGTTAACCTAAGCCAGGGTGAAACTTGGCAATAGGGAGCCCACACATTACTTCCTGCAAATGCAGGCCGTAAGTGCTGGGAAGGTGACTGCTTGGGGTTTATAAGGCATAGTCCCCAGGCGGAAAAAAATTGTAATTCCGAGTTTGTGTAAGATAGAAATCAGGATAATTTGTAAAATGGGGGTAAAATAGCATATATTCGGTTAACTGTTTATTTACAGGTCTAAGATGATTATGTACAGGGGGCCGTTGATCTAAGATCCAAGTGGTTTCTAAATTAATTCTTGATTAGTAAAATCTTTCATGACAGGGGATTTATGTATTCTGCAGATCGGGAGAGTGCCTTGTCTCGATCCGGTGTTACACAAGAGTTTGCTGTTGTTTTGTTTGTTTCGTTGTCGGTTCCGTGGTATGAACCAAAGATTGAACGACTAGATAAAATGGTCCACTGCGTATCCTGGACGGATTGTTTATCAGTGAATAAGCTTTATTTGCACCGTGGTGTGACGTCATAATATCCATTTCCGTTTTATCTGAAAGATTTACAGACAAACCACTGACGTGACGTCACGTATTTCTGTGATCTGTGGATCCAACATGGCCACGGTTCTAGGTCCGATGAATCAACGCTACTCTGGACTAACAAATTACTGAATACTAATTTGAAACGTAAGCTGGACAGCTCCGAACGTAAAAAGACTAAAATACCAGGGACTGCACCTGGTTGATTTTAGTTTTTATTGCCTAACGCAGGGAGAGGGATCACAGCGAGATCGGGATCACCACCAAATGGGGGATCGTAACTTATGAAAATAGGGTCTGGCAAGTAACAGGAATCGTGAATGCTCTCCTCTTGAGGCAGAAGCTCCTGTAAGGGACCAGGAACCGTGTCTAAGATGAATCGGAGATGTTTAGGAGAATCAGGTTCTTGTAAAGTGCCTGCATCAGTGGATCGTTGTTGTCGTGTCGGATTGCTAGAGAACCAAGCCGATGTGTAACCGGTAATCGGGGTGCCTTCCACTTGAAGGTACGAAGTAGAGTGTCCATAAAGCTATGAACTTGTAAACTAGCAAGTGGACCGCTAACTGAGGAGGGGCGGATCGGATGCCCAAAGAGGAGCGAGAAGACAAGTCCATAGGAGAAACCTGTGTGAGATGAAGGTAGTTTAGCAGCCGTCTTGCGAGTCATAATCTGAAGCTTGAGTCTTGTATAATGTTGTTTTGTGCAAGCAAGTTCCTTACAAGGGAACGTAGGTCCATGGAGAGACCCGTCTGGCTGTTGGGAACCGGCGAAGAAATCACAGTTAAGGGGACCGCTAGCACAAGGTGGAGCGGAACGAATGCCATGAGATGATCGTGAAGACAGGTCCGATGGCACGAGTCGAGTAGAAGAAGATGCCATCTTAGCAGCAGCTCTGCGAGTCTTGACTTGTAATTTGAGCCTGGCAGAAGTTGAGGGATCGTAAGTCACGTTTCGGTGCAGGTTGGCTACTGGGAATCGGAGAAGAGGTAACCGTGTCATGCGGTAGAAGGGGAACCGAGGGTTCGGAGAGGAAGGGATTCACCAGTGGTAACTGGGAATTGAGGGGTTCATGAACCATCGTGAGTTCTAAAACTTCAACAGCTTCGGAAGCCGGTTGCGTCAGGGGAATCGGGGACGAGGATTGTGGAGGGCGGATTGAAGACCCGTCTTTGGGAGTGCTCTTTGTCCTAGGCGTGACTAGGCAATCGGAGGGTAATCGGCAACCGTAGAGGTAACCGGCAATTGGAGGATAATCAGGAACCGTACAGGCAACCGGTAATTGGAGGGTAATCGGCAACCGTAGAGGTAACCGGCACATCGGAGGATAATCGGGAACCGTAGAGGTAACTGGGAACCGAGTTTTTCACTTCGGAGCAATATAAACAGTGTGCTTCGTAGAGAAGAAAAGGTCGCAATGTAGAAATCAAGATTCATGCTTGAGGCTCCGTTTGAAGGAATAAGTATACGACTGCGGGCGTAGTCACAAGGTAGAAAGCAAAGAGTGGGGGTGGGGGGTGCCTAGTCAAGAGGCTAATGATCCGCTGGGAGTTTGAAGATTTGAACAGTCAGAAGCCAGGTGTGTCAGGGGACGCGGAGGGGTGGAACGGAGAGCCATCTTCGGAAGTGACTGTTGCATTAGGTATGTAAAGGCAACCTGAAAGGTAATCGGGAACCATAGAGGTAACCGGGAACCGAGTTCTTCACTTATGGATTGATTTTAA
>JAHWFP010270322.1:0-20688 GCA_023313725.1 Lithobius niger | reverse complement strand
ATTAGCTAGTTACTAGTTACTAGTAACACTCAACGTTATTGAGGGCACACTTTCTCCATAAAGAACACGTTCCCACATTTTCGTGTTGAGGTTTTCTTTGTTACTGGACCCAAGACACCCGATTCAAACGATTTGCAAAGATTTCTCCCGCATGGGGAATTTACACCAGTATGCTGAAATCAGGTATAAATTGGTTTCAGTTAAAAGACACAGTCTGCTAGTGAGCCGCCATCTGACAACAATACACTCTAACAATTACGCTCTAACAATAAAGCTCCAACAACAATTAAACATCTACTTGGCGGCGACACACTAGCGTGTGTCTAGATCCTACAACTTACTAAAAGTGTTTGGGAAAAAGTGCTATTTCTGATGACAAACGCTGATTATTTTTCGCTTCGCTTATCTTTCACTCAATCAGCGGAACCTCAGAAACGTGGCCACCACCACAGCCGACCACTATGAACCACACATCAACAGAACACACCACGGTTTTTAATTTAAACAAAACTAAAAATGGTGAAATAATGTCATTCCAGAGTTGTAATGTCACCATTCAGTATCTATACCTGTTAAACTTTTGGGATATAGGGCCAATCACCTTTTATCCAACGTAGAAATTTGGTCATATTCACTATGAATGAATATTTAGCCTATATTACTTACTAAACGTGTTCATTTTATCGCTCCCACTTTTAAAACACTGTAATCTTCGAACAATGTGCAATTTACGGAATTTCGCACCACAGCTGATCTCGACCATGTTTGGGATTTATTCCCAATTGACTACATTATTCATTTACTGATCAGAGAATTGCATAACATGCTCAATGCGATCACCATCATTGTGGACAACATTCTGCAGTCTGACAATGAAGTTATTAATCCACACAAAACAAAAACTGGTAGAAAAACCCGCCTAGTTTCCAAAAACGGTCGGCCTTTGAAGGTAGTGATATCATTCCACCAGGGAAAAGCCGCCAAGGTTAATCCTATTAGCCAAGTTAATCGCACATACTAATAGTTCGAAAGTTAAATGAAAACTAGAAGATTGCTACTAGCGGTAGCAATCTTCAAGTTTTCATTTAACGTCCAAAGTATTACTCGGTGCGATTAACTTGGCTAATAGGATTAACCTTGGCGGCCTTTCCCTGGTGTAATGATATCACTACCTTCAAAGGCCGACCGTTTTTGGAAACTTGGCGGGTTTTTCTACCAGTTTTGGTTTTGTGTGGATATCACAACTTTCATACGACTGTGAACATACATAAGGTTACACCTTCTGTTTAGGATGCTTCAGTCTCATTTTTGCACACACTGACTAAAAATCGCTGATTTCGTTCGCTTCGCTCACTCAATCAGCGCATCCCCTTAAGTTGTTTTGTTTATCCCTGCAACTTCCCCTAATTTTTCAAGATTTCGTCCACATTTACTCATGCAGAAACCCCCGAAGGTCGTTGTTACTAAAACAGCAGAACGCGAAGCATTTTTTTTGGGGTTATTAACAAAAAAACCCATTAGCTCGTGTATGCTCGTATTGTTGCGTAACCGTCATCAAACGTGCATCCCTTTATTCTTACGCAATCCACGGCAACGTTAATGTTTCTTTATTTTGGCTTTCGTTACAGTTCAGTTTTTAGTTCGTCCTGGCTTTTACAATAAATCTGCAGTCTGACAATGAAGTTATTAATGCACACGTGTTAATGTCTCTTCAGAAATATGCTGTGTTGTTAATGTTGTTCTTCAGGTCGTCTGTTGTTTGAGATTTACTGCAATACACTCTTTCCTTAAGATAACACCATAAAAAAATTCGCAGGAGTTTAGATCTGGGCTTCAAGGAGGCCATGCTTGTACGGTTCGTCTGGAAACTAACCTGTCGTCGAAGTGTCCTCATAAAAAATCAAGAGCTTCATTTGAACAATAAGTGTGGTCCCATCTTGTTGTAACCAACAACAGTTTCACATCACATCGGAGCGTAGCGTGAAATGATAATTTCTGGATTCCAGTTTCTGATGACGCCCTACGCAGGTTCTTTTGGACTTGCAGCAATTAATGCCTGCCATGTTCGATATTCTCATCTGTCCTGACAGTTTTCTTTCTACTTCTGGATTTATATTTAACAGTATCATCGCTTTTAAATTTTGTATTGATTCTCTGAATGGTTCGAAGAGAGGGTGCAAGGTGACATCGGACAATTTAACCGTGGTGCAAAGTGCTTTTCGTGCGCTGTCACAAACTTTTTCTCATGAAACAATCTCATGATCGTTGTATGTTCACGCATTGAGTATTGTTCCGCCATTTTGTCTGCTCTGACAATGACAAAGCTGTGGCCTTAAAATGCTGCAGTCCTATTAAATCCCAACATTTGGTCTTCAAAATATGATAAAGCGCACTCTAAATTTGCTAACAGTATTCAAATAGGAACATTTTTAAAGTGGGCACGATAAAATGGACACCCTGTATTTAGGAAAAAGTGCTGTTTCCAATGACGATCGCTGTTTCCAATGACGATCGCTGTTTCCAATGACGATCGCTGTTTCCAATGACGATCGCTGTTTCCATTGACGAATGCTGATTTCGTTCGCTTCGCTCACTCAATCAGCGCAAACATTACCTCAGAATCGTGACTGGAATCAATATTACCACTAAGAACCACATATCACTTGAAATTTTTGGTAGCACCACGCTTTACATGGGTTTTCTTGTTTCACTTATTTTAAGATTTTTTTTCTTTACGTCCTGCTCAGTACAGATTTTTCCATCGGATCCTCATCACTTCTCTTTGTGATGACCCATCGCTTGGTGAAACAACTGCAGAACGTCAAGTGACAAAGCCAAGGTTTGAATGCAAGTTAGGCCTACACAAGACAAGATGACAATAACTCGCTTCGCTCGCTCATTCCGCCGCGTCTCGCTGCGCTCGAGGAGATTTCTTGTTGTAACTCATATGGTGTTGACAGACACTCTTAACAAAAATTGTCAAACAAACGTTCAAGAAGTTATCCGAATAATGTGCGCGTTTTCTTAGTGCACAGATCATTTTACAAATGATAAACAAAACTAAAAATGGTCAAATTATGTCATTCCAGAGTTGTAATGTTATCATTCAGTATCTATATCTGTTAAACCTTTGGGCTGGGGCCAATCACCTTTTATCCAATGTAGAAATTCGGTCATTTTCACAATGAAGAAATATTTAGCATATATTACTTACTAAATGTATGTAGAAAAATGTGCTGTTTCCAATGACGAACGCTGATTTCGTTCGCTTCGCTTACTCAATCAGCGCAAACATTACCTCAGAATGGTGACTGGAATCAATATAACCACTAAGAACCACACATCACTTGAAATTTTTGGTAGCACTATGCTTTACATGGGTTTTCCCGTTTATTGTTTTCGCTCGCTCATTCCGCCGCGTCTCGCTGCGCTCGAGGAGATTTCTTGTTGCAACTCGTATGGTGCTGACAGACACTCTTAACAAAAATTATGAAACAAATGTTCAAGGAAGTGATCCGAATATGGTGTGTGTTTTACTTAGTGCAACTGATATGGTACTGACAGACAATCCCAGCATAAATGAGCAAGCAAATGTTCACATATAAGTGACCCTAATAAAGTGCGTGGTTTTCTTAGTGCATCAGTTCATAATGCAAATGGTAAAAAAACTAAAAATGGTCAAATAATGTCATTCCAGAGTTGTAATGTTAGCATTCTGTATCTATAACAGTTACACTTTTGTGCAGGGGCCAATCACCTTTATCTAACGTAAAAAGTCGGTCATTTTCACTATGAATAAATATTTAGCATATATTAGATACTAAATGTATGTAGAAAAAAGTGCTTTTTCTGATGACGAACGCTGAATTTCGTTCGCTTCGCTCACTCAGTCAGCGCAAACATTTCCTCATAATCCTTACTGAATCAATATAACCACCAAGAACAACACATCACTTGACATTTTTGGTAGTACTACACTAAATTTACATGGGTTTTCTTGTTTCACTTATTTTAAGATTTTTTCCATCCGCCGCGTCTCGCTGTGCTCGAGGAGATTTCTTGTTGCAACTCAGTTGGTGCTAACAGACACTCCCAGCAAAAATGATAAAAAAAATGTTCAAGGAAGTGATCCGAATAATGCGCGCGTTTTTCTCAGTGCATCAGTTCATAATACAAATGATAAACAAAACTAAAAATGGTCAAAAAGGTTCAGTGTCGCAGTAGTGTTTTACGTGGAGTAAACATCACACCAACATATTGCTTTATATTTACCTGTTTTTTTTTACCTTGTTTTCCTTATTCCTTGCCATAGGCGACCAAACGAGTTCCTTTACGTTTTCTACTCTTTCCTGCCATTTTTGTTTATTTGTCAGTACACCCCCAATACGAAAGTCAGTTAGCCGTCAGTGTTGCAGCAGTAATGTGACTGTAGCCTAGCTAAGCCAGTTTAGACCTATTCCAAGATGCTATAGTTGGAGTATATTTACTTATAAATAAGTATCCCTATGGCCAGAAACTGGCCTTATTAAGTTTTACTTCATTCATTTTACTTTACGTAAATTGTGCTGCATCAGCTGCAAAGTATAAGCGATGCCATGCCGAACTTTGCTCATACACTTTGCACCACGCTCCGCTAATAATTTGTGTTAGTACCACACTTTATATAGCTTTTCTTGTTATACCTATTTTAAGGGCTGAAAATAAAATAACCATAGCAGCCCTTACAGCACACACCTTGCCAGGCACTAAACGAATTAGTAACACTAACTCAAGGATTCGGTAATATAGTTAACCAACCATTTCAGTTACGTTTTTAATATAAGTTAGACCTACACATGGCACTACCTCGTACCCAAAACTGTTCGTGTTTTACTACAAATAAAGAAAAAATAAATTAATGGTCTAACGTAAAAACTATTCGTCAAACCTTGCCGTTTGAAATGTTACAAATGCAGACGTAGAAATATTCTCAATGCTCTTGTTGTTATCAATGTTTTATTTGCGTCATTTATAATTTAGCATTTTTGCCTTTGCCTTACTGCTTGTTTTGGATTTGTCATTATACACTTGATGAACGACTCCAATTTTAAAACGGTAATCTGCATCTAGACACACGCTAGTGTGTCGCCGCCAAGTAGACGTTTAATTGTCGTTGGAGCTTAATTTTTAGAGCGTAATTGTTAGAGTGTAATTGTTGTCAGATGGCGGCTCACTAACAGACTGTGTCTTTTAACTGAAACCAACTTATACGTGATTTCAGCATACTGGTGTAAATTCCCCATGCGGTAGAAATCTTTGCAAATCGTTTGAATCAGGTGTCTTGGGTCCAGTAACAAAGAAAACCTCAACACGAAAATGTGGGAACGTGTTCTTTATGGAGAAAGTGTGCCCTCAATAACGTTGAGTGTTACTAGTAACTAGTAACTAGCTAATCACCAGGCTCCCATGTTAATTCTCATAGGGTATTCTCATAGACACCTCTACAGCTCATTAGGGAAAGATGCCAGATCTAAATTTCGGCAGACAGGTAAAGCGTCATATGGGGAAGTGCCTTTTTCTAAAATGGGGGTTGCAGCTAGAAGCACGTGGCCCTGAAGTGGCTCGTAAGTGCAAAATTATTGTTGTAACCATTGTTTGTATTGTCATCCAACAGAGATTATAACATGCTTAAGTGTTACACGCTTATGGTTTCAGTACTTAATTGTCAGAATGCACTGTTTTGCAAATAAGTGGTTCAGTAAGAGACAGAATATCTTTATCTTTTATTGCAAAGGTTTGGACTTTTTTTGTTACGGCACGAATCCAAACTGAATTATCTGCCCCACCACGATAAAAGGAACAATTTTGCTGGAAAGAAGATTAGGAAACAAAATGCACATTGTTAGCACAGTTAGGAACGTGTTCTTTATGAAGAAAACATCTCCTCAATAACGTGGCTGGGACTTTTTATTTTATGTAGACTTACTGTTCTTGCAGTCTAGTGTAACTGGCGAGTAATTTTAAACAGCTGGTGAATTGATTAGTATTAGTAATCTTCGTCTGCCTCCAGAATATTAGAACTGTATGAACATTTACCATTCCGTGAGTTTGTAGTATGTGTTCATGATTGAATTATTAACTTTAACCTCTGGACAGCCAAGAGAAAAGGGGATGCGCTGATTGAGTGAGCGAAGCGAACGAAAATCAGCGTTTATTAGCCAGTGCGCTCAAAATTCGGGTTAAATAGACTTAAGAATGTGAAACATGGGCATACAGTAAGCCAAACCATGTCCATTTGGCTGGTGTAACGGCTAATTGGCCAATGGCAAACGTAAAAATTATGAATTAGAAAATGTATAGACACTCCAGACAAAAAAGGTAGCGGTGAATATTAGACAGTGGAATTCTTTGTATTCACAGGCCTATGAAAGTTGTGATATCCACCCAAAACCAAAACTGGTATAAGAGCAGCCGCCAAGTTTCCAAAAAGGGTCGGCCTTTCAAAGTAGTGATATCATTCAACCAGGGAAATGAAAACTTGAAGATTGATACCGCAATCTTCTAGTTTTCATTTAACTTTCGAACTATTAGTAGGTGCGATTAACTTGGCTAATAGGATTAACCTTGGCAGCCTTTCCCTGGTTGAATGATATTACTACTTTGAAAGTCCGACCATTTTTGGAAACTTGTCGGCTGTTCTTATACCAGGTTTGGTTTTGGGTGGATATATAATACGGAGCAGGCGGCTAAATCACCGGCCACGCCATTCCAGCGTACAATCAAGTACCTCACCTTGTAGTGCCATATGTTGACGGGATTCATCTTCAAATTCGGGTTGGGACACTTTGCCAACGTCTTCAAACAGAGGGCGCCACTTAACAATCCTGCCATGTCGCCGTCTATTGACGGCCTTGGACTACAAGTTCGGGTTATAACACTTTTTCTAAAGTCTTCGAAGAGATGGCGCCAATTACCAGACCTACCGCACCGTTTTTGGGTTAGTTTTTTGGTATTGTTGTGGTAGCAAAGCGGCCAACAAAGATTTAGGCGCGTGGACTGTGCCATTGTCGGCGTTTGAGCTAAAAAAAAAAAAAAAAACAACTCGTGTCTCGAAACTGGCAGCCTGAAACGATGGAAAAAGCGCATTTATTTCCTAAATGTTCACTTCCCGAAAGGAGTTGAATTGTTTTTAAGTGGGAGGCAACAATTGTTGCTTGCAACAATGTCACCATGCACGGTACCGAGGTGAATTGTTGCATAGGATTAACTTAAACGTAGGGTTACTGTCTTTCTGAATGCTGGATTTCTCAGGACTTTTTTTAGCCTTCAGTCAAACATACACATGCGACTTTTCTGGGGCTGCACCAAAGGTGAAATGTCATGGGGCGCCGTTGTCGGGGGGGGGGGCCCGAGGGTGCCAGGGCAAGTGTGTGTGGCGGGCAATGCACGCTACCCAAGTGAATTATTTCAAAGGAGTAACTTAAACATAGGATTACTTGCTTACTGAATGCTGGATTTTTCAGTGATAGGGTTTTTTTTTAGCCTTCAGTCAAACATACGCCATAAGGAATTCCAATGAAAAAATGTTAATTCCAAACTTTGTGTAGGAAGCATCAATGATAACTGGATGCACATGAAGGGTAACTGGAAACAAATAGCTATGGTAGCATGGTCATTACCTCTACCCCCGTGGGGGGGGGGGGGGGGGGGCACCCTCCCCACGAAAAAAATTGGTCACTTTGCGTGAAAAGCTCTGAAAAATGGTATGGATGGAATCAAAAGCATAATTTCTTTATGCTGCAAAGTACAATACCTGTCAATTTTTAGCATTGTTGTCTCGA
Source organism: Lithobius niger (assembly GCA_023313725.1). Lineage (NCBI taxonomy): Eukaryota > Metazoa > Arthropoda > Chilopoda > Lithobiomorpha > Lithobiidae > Lithobius > Lithobius niger. The sequence continues at coordinate 12,868 of JAHWFP010270322.1, read as the reverse complement.
CGATGCTGTCCTTGCCTTGAGATTTAAGTTCACGACGGCTGCCTCACCACCCGATTGCACGTGCGCGATCCTCCCTATAAGAATGGAAACCCCAGTGGGTTTGCCATCTCTTTGTCTCAAGCCGCCGTCGCGGCTGCTCTCTGCTTCTCCTTCCTTGGATCCCTTCGTCCCGTCTACGGGCCCATGCCGGGCCACTTCGTCCTCCATCGGCTTGGCTTCCTGCGGTCCACCATGCGACACTCGAAGTCACCGTGGCTCCTTTCCCGTCGTCTCCCGGAATCGCCCCACTCTTGAACGGCATCCTTCTCAGCTCCTAGCCGGCACGACAGCGCCCAGCTGCCTTCTGTCGTAGCGATGGATTGAAGTCATCGTGGCTCCCTTCCCCTTGTTTTCCGGGACCGCTCCACTCCTGAACAACATCCTCCTCTCGATATGACCGGCACGACAGTGCCTTGCTGCCTCCTGTCGTGCGGTGGATTGAAGTCATCGTGGCTCCCTTCCCGTTGTTTCCCGGGACCGCTCCACTCCTGAACGGCATTCTCCTCTTACTACAACCGGCACGACAGTGCCTTGCTGCCTCCTGTCGTACGGTGGATTGAAGTCATCGTGGCTCCCTTCCCATTGTCTCCCGGGATCGCCCCACTCTTGAACGGCATCCTCCTCATGTCCCAGTCGGCACGACAGCGCCTTGCTACCTTCTGTCGTAGCGATGGACTGAAGTCATCGTGGCTCCCTAACCGTTGTCTTCCCGGGATCGCACCACTCCGGAACGGCACCTCTCCTAGGCCCCAGACGACACGACAGTGCCTTGCTGCCTCCTGTCGTACGGTGGATGGAAGTCATCGTGGCTCCCTTCCCGTTGTCTCCCGGGATCGGCCCACTCTTGAACGGCATCCTCCTCATGTCCCAGTCGGCACGACAGCGCCTTGCTGCCTTCTGTCGTAGCGATGGACTGAAGTCATTTTGGTTCCCTTCCCGTTGTCTTCCCGGGATCGCACCACTCCGGAACGGCACCTCTCCTAGGCCCCAGACGACACGACAGTGCTTTGCTGCCTTCTGTCGTAGCGATGGATTGAAGTCATCGTGGCTCCCTTCCCGTTGTCTCCCGGGACCGCTCCACTCTTGAACGGCATCCTCCCCTGGTTGCAGTCGGCGCGACAGTGCTTTGTCGCCTCCTGTCGTTCTAGTGGATTGAAGTCATCATGGCTCCCTTCCCGTTGTCTCCCGGGACCGCTTCACTCTTGAACGGCATCCTCCCCTGGTTGCAGTCGGCGCGACAGTGCTTTGTCGCCTCCTGTTGTCCTGGTGGATCGAAGTCATCGTGGCTCCCTTCCCGTTGTTTCCCGGGATCGCACCACTCCTAAACGGCTCTTCCAGACCCTAGTCGGCACGACAATGCTTTGTTGCCTCCTGTCGTTGCGGTGGATTGAAGCCATCTTGAGCCCCTTCCCGTTGACCCGGGTTCGTCCCATTCCTGAACGGCATCCCTTTTAGACTCCAGCCGACACGACAGTGCCCCGTTGTCACCTGTCACCACGGTGGAACGAAGTCACCGCGCCTGGAATCATCCCGCTCTCGACCGGCGTCCTTACTCCGCCCGCCGGCACGACACCGCTTTGTTGCTCCCTGTCGTTGCGGTAGTTGAGGTCGTCATGGCTCCCTTCCATCTTTTCCCGGCACGACAGCGCCTCGTTGCCCTTCGTCGGAGCAGTGGATTGCAATCGTCGTGGCCCACTTCCCGCCGTCTCCCGGAACGGAATCTCTTCAAATCCCGGCCGCCACGACAGCACCTCGTTGCCCCCCGTCGTTGCGGTAGACCGACGTCATCGTGGCTCCCTCCCCGGGTTCGTCCCGCTCCCGGATGGCTTCCTCCTACGTTCCAGTCGGCACGACAGTGCCTAACGCCTCCTGTCGTTACGGTGAACTGAAGTCTTCATAGCTCTTTCCCCGTGTATCCCCGGTGGTTTGAAGACGCCGTGGCCCTCCCTGTCGCTCGTCCGGCACCCCTTCTGCTTTCCAGCCGCGCCACAGCAGCACCTCGTTACCCCACCCTCCTCCCTGGGATGTCGTGGGGAAATTGATGCTCGCCCGCCTAGGATCTGTCGCTGGGCACCCGCCCTCGATCTTGCCGCTCTTTGAAACACAATCCCCGAACTAGGCCATATCCTCTCGGCACGAAGGCTACTGGCGCGTCGCTTCCCTCCGCCGGCCTCTGCTTCCTGGCGCTAACCAAAAACGCGCTACCATCGCACCACTCGTCATAGACCCGCAACGAAAGTTTCCCCCGGGACCATGCGCCCCCTTCGTTGCGACACAGAACCTTCAGCACCACGCCTTGGCCGTGTGCACAGCTTCTTGAATCCTTCGATGTCAACAACCACCGGACTTACGTGGCCACCAGGGCCACCTCACTGGCCCCAAATTTCCGACATTCCAACGTCTAGCCACCATCCTTCCACCTTCGCACCGACCATCGTTTCACGGATCACGCACTGGCCAGCGCTTGGCACCCTTGCTCCTTCTGCCTTTGTCTTCCCTCTGCTGCGCTCAGCCTAGAACCGGAAGTTCGCATCTCCACATCGAGGCTCCCTTCGTTTACTGTCGTTTCCGGAAATCCGTTCCCGCCCTTTCTTCTTTTTTTTCACACGTCGTAAACTCGGCTGGATTGCGTTCTCTGCACCCTGCATCTTCTAGATTATGGTTAGGATGAAGCACGCCCAGACTGTTCCTGGTAAAGACACCTTCCTGGGTAGACTTTCCCTGGTTGAAGATCCCGGATCATGTTCCTGCCCAGGACTCCACAACCCGGCACGCCGTGACCCCCATCGCACGGTGTGCCAATTCCATCGCAAATGTGACTACTTTAATTTGCCCTGCCCTACGTGTGTTGCCATCCCCTTGGCCGAATGGAGTGTCATTGCTGCATCCCATCAAGCCTCTGCACTCCGTAAACGGCAAAGGAACCAGAGAAATTATCTTCTAAAAAAGATCAAGGAAGACCAAAAATCCACCCCCCCCCCCCAAGTGTTTCCCCACATCCGAACTCATCACCTTTGCTAACTTCCGTCTTGACCAAGAACACTCTTCTCTCCATACCCCCGACACCCGGAAAATCTCAGACGACACCAATTCCCCGGCTTCTGTCGCCTCCTGGCTTAAAGACCCCATCGACCATTCGTCGGCAACACCTTCCACCACCACATCCGAGGGCAACCCTTCACCCCAAGAATCGCCAATGAAGCAATCCGAACCAATTGTATCCTTTTCTCCTGGACTCGATACTCCGTCCTCACCCCTCGGGGATACTCACTGTGCCATCGACTCCCCAATCGACATCGCTCCGGTCGTCCCCATGACACCTTGTTCCCCAAGGAAGCCATCCGAACCAAGGGAATCCTCCGTCATCGACCCACTGGATGTCGCTGTAAGTGAACCCCCCATTCAAAGCGCGCCCCCCCCCCCCCTTGTGCGCAGGAATCTCCACCCAAAATCGACCACGTCAACTTTTTTACCATAATGAAACACAAACTTCGCCTCAACGAGAGGGCAAAACTTCAATTCATCAAGAATTATGAGAAAATCAAACCACACCTGGACTCTGTCCAAGACCACATCGACCGACTGTCTGACCAAGTATCCTCTCTTAAGGCCGAAAATTTACGCCTTCTTCACTCTTCAGCCCTCCATTCTCTGGACTCCCAACGTGCCACCCGTCAATCGTCCCCAACTCCCCATTTGGGCCGTTGCGAGCCTCTCAACTTTGCCCCGTGGGCCCTGTTTGGGATCTCCTTAGGGAAAAGCAACAAGCCATCCTACAAACGACCCAATCGGCTCCGACACCCCTTATTGGACCTCCGCCCATCGGACCCCAGACTCCCGATCCCATCTTTTCCCTCAAGACCCGTTGTCGCTACCCCCCACTACGGGCCCCTCAAAAACACTGCCTCATCCTCCAACTCGGATTTCGACTCCTCGGACCTTTCCCTCCACATCAACCTTTCTGAAGCATGGGAGTCCTTAACGACCAATATTTCGGACCTTCCAATTCACTCCTTCTCACTTTGGCAGTTCGACGACGCCGACTCCTTTACGCCCATGCACCCTCTCATGACCCAAATTTCCAACCATAAGACTTCGGATCTACCCTGCGACCTCTGCCGTCACAAGGCCAAGGGGTGCCATTTTGGGATCCACAACACGTCAGTCTAATCAATATCATCCGTCTCGGCCTTGGGTCCCTCATCACTTGAAATATCTTCCAAAAAAAAAAAAAATCGAAACTTTCGACCTACCCAAGGCCGCTCTCAAAATTTTGTAACTTTCGGAACCAAAGAACTTTCTTTTCTACATCACCCCTCAGTGTTTCCGTTCACCATTTTGAACTTGTGCTCCATCATCATACCTACACCCGCTCTTCAGCCATCTCCAAAAAAGAAAGATAAAAAATAGAAAGGGGAAGAAATCCCGAGATCTACTCGACTGACACCCCTGAAACACCCCAGGGCCAATTCCAGGAATGTCACCACCAAATGGACAGGTAACACGCTAATTTTATCTCTTATTCACATGTTTTCTTCTCATTCCTCAATCCAAAAAAAAACATAAAAAAATTGAAGAGGAAACTGTCTCGCTTTGGCCCCGAAAACCTCCTCCATGAAACCGGTTCCAAACGAGACCCCAACGCCAGCCTCAGCACCCCAGGGTACTCAGCCAAAAGGTGCCTGCCACCTAATTTGACGAGGTCAGCCTGTCAATGCTAAAAATTGACAGGTATTGTACTTTGCAGCATAAAGAAAGAACATTTTGCCGGCCCCCAGCCAGGCCGGCTAAAAATGGTTTCTTTTGCTGAAAAGTACAATACCTTCAGGCCCACCCTGCCTCCCCTCAGGTGTCACCTTTTGACGCAACTTGAGACAAAGAGATGGCAAACCCACTGGGGTTTCCATTCTTATAGGGAGGATCGCGCACGTGCGATCGGGTGGCTGAGGCGGCCGTCGTGAACTTAAATCTCAAGGCAAGGACAGCATCGTCGAGACAACAATGCTAAAAATTGACAGGTGTTGTACTTTTCAGCAAAAGAAACCATTTTTAGCCGGCGTGGCTGGGGGCCGGCAAAATGTTCTATTTAACGAAGGTAGGGCCCACTAACCCTTACCATGTTAGTAGTTGATTTCGGGGAGGGGTGGGAGGGGGCATTCGCACTATACCCCTGTTTCAACTAACCTGAGATTATTAGTAGCCAATTTTAGGCAATAATATAATGCACCTGTAATCTAATAAAGTAAGATGATATAGCAAAACCTTGTTTTTACCCATTGTTCTTCCGAGACAAATACAATCTTAATAATGAAAAAAAAAAATCAAATTAAGAAAACAGGAGTTGGTGGTCATCACGAGACTACAAAAATGTTTTTAAAAATTAATGATAGCTTAGAGAACAAAAAAAAAAAGCCAGTTAATGGAATTGAACGCTTGACCTCTTGCACACTGGTCCGTAATATTACCACCCAGCCACGCTGACAGACAGATGAATCAACAGCTTCGTTATGACTATCGGAATTCTCATTTGTGGACGGAAACGTGTTTTTATCGTGTTGCAGAATCGTTTTCGTTAATAAGCGAAGAATATTTCATTAAATGCCTCACAAACACTTAAGATGTAAGTCTGGAAACGAGCCTTGTGTGTTTGTAGTAGAAATTTAGTATAATTTCTGACTGTGAAGAGAGCAACAAAGACCCTCGACACATTCCGTCGCCCATCTACGCAAAGATGGAGCGACTAGAGAAGATGGTTCATTAGCAGATATGGACTATTCGTTTAGCGACCAAAAATGTTCGGAGAATGCAGGGTGGTGTGACGTCATATTACCTGTTTCCACCAAAGTGACCGAATAGCCACACCAGAAGGCAGCACAGGTTCTCGTAGGAGGCGAACTTGAAATCATAGGAGTTGAGTTGTGTTGGCTACTATGGTAACCAATGCTACAGCGACAATACCTTCGGAAACTGGCGAAATACTCGTGCGTGGGCAACATCCGAAGTTGAAGAACTTATTCTGTGTTCGATTCAAACCGTATTCAGTTCGTTAGAAGAAACGTGAGCCACGGAAAAACGTTAATCCTACGTGGCCACTCAGATCGCTTATTTAAATGCAAAAACATACGTTATACTTAGCATTACTCGTAACTACAACTCGTTTTAAAAGTGATTGTTGGACTAAAAAAAGAAAACCTTGATCAGACAGTTCTGATTTATCTTAAAATTATTTTATCGTCGTAATCTGACATATGATAGTGATTGTTAAGCGATTAATCTGTATTCTTATTGTTATCAATTTGAGTTAGTTATGCTAAATAGCTCGGTCCCCATGATGCTTTGCGTTTCCTGGTGGAGGTAGTAAACGTCACTTCCTGCAGCATGGTCGTCTTCGTGTGTTTCCTGTAAGATGGACGTCTCCTTCTCGCAACATGGCTGTCTCCTTCGTTTAATACAATACATGGTCTGGGCCGGAAGTAAGTTTGTGAGGAGAAACTTGGGCTCTTGGTGTTTCTTGTCCTACATATATCATTCTTCTTTGCATCTACCGGCCAATTGAATTCTTAATAATCTAACAGCTTTTTTTTTTAAAGGCTTAAGATAAAGGTTATATTCTTAGTTGAATAAGCATACATAACCTATATTTCTGCAATGTTACAAAAAATAATATTAAAGAAAGACGACTGCCAAAATTACTTGCTTGGGACTCGAATATTCCACTTAGGTGTGCCATGCTACGAAAAAGTGGTTGCAAATTGAAGTGTGTTTTGCCTCAATACGGCGTCGTGTTTTTCGTTAAATCCAAGGTTTATTCATATAGTACGTGCTGTTAGCGACAAAAAGTGTCAAAACATTTCAGTTCCGGCAACAAGCTGCATATTGCACATGGAAGCTGTACACACATTGTAGTTTCCAAATCCACCGGGACACATTCCTGGACGTGACGACGTAATCTGTGATGACGTCATCAAAATGGCCACCACGCGATGTACTAAATCTCTATTATCTCCGGAACTCTTCAATCAATCCTAACGTGCGACCTATTGTTGGAAAGATAATTTAATTTGCTAAAAGAAATGCCTGAACAATATATGCCATAAATCTATTAGTTTTGGTTTAATCTGAAGAAAAACATAATGTGACTGTTGTGTGATATGTTAATTCTCAATTATCTGCGGAACTAATCGATCAATCTTTTCGTGTGAACTATCGTTGGAAAGGTAATTTAATTTGCTAAAAGAAATACCTGAACAATGTATGCCGTAAATCTATTAGTTTCTGCGTAATTTGAAGGAAAACATATTATGACGTCCTCAAAATTGCCACCATGCGATATACTAAATCTAGTGTATGACTGGAACTAATAGATCAATCTTATGGTGTAACCTATCGTTGGAAAGATAATTTAAGTTGTTAAAAGAATTGCCAGAGCATTGTTTGCTGCATATATATTAGCTTTTGTTTAATATACAGAAAACATATCACAACGTCATGAAAATGACTACCATGCGATATACGAATCTGCGGCATCTCCGGAACGAATATATCACTCTTATCCTGCGACCTATTGTTGGAAATATAATTTAATTTGCCAAAAGAACTGCAAGGACAATGTATGCCTTAAGTCTCTTTTGTTTAATTTGAAGCAAAACAAAATCTACACATAATTATTGCCACTTTATATGTGTAATTTAAGTTGGCTTTATTCTGCTTTTTTTTAAATTTATAATGTATTCACTTGTGCTGCACGCAATTGATAATATAGAACATAACACAGCCTTCAGTACATCGGCGAACTCATTCCATGAAACAGGCATGTCTCATCTTTCACCCACAGGCATGTCTCATCTTTTTGTGTCTTTGACAACCAGTCTCAACCTAGGACAATCAAATAATAAAGCAGAATAGGCTTGCCCGAGTCCTCATACTACTAAACGTTCATGTGGTGCACCGTTACCAATGATCGAAGAAAAAACCATTGATACACCTGTGGAAATGATGGACTGGTCTAATCCACCAGAAGCAAGGCTGACCACGAAGGTAAAGTGTTATCCTGGGTAGCCTTCAATTCCCGTCAACACAACCATGTAGGTTTGAAAGGTAAATGCACATCAATTCTGCTCCCAGTATATGATGTGAATTCCTCATCCATGGTTCGCCATTCCATGAACATTATAATAAGTATTCTTAAGAAGATCAATCCATAACAGACACCAGTTTAAGGCCGATCAACCATCACAAAACTGCAGATAGAAATGGCTGTAATTTCAATGTTTATATTGTGAGTTAGCAGATAGCGACTTGAATGAAAACTTTGTTCAAGCCTTTGTTGCAAAGGCTCGTTTCTTTCTGTCCCAAACCTAAAGTTCGGACCCTAACATCCCCAATCAGTCTAGACCTCTCTCCCATTTCGCTAGCTTTTTTCGTCATGGTGCCGAAACCCGGGAACGGGTTAGGGGTCCTTTAGATTGGGGATTCGAGTCTGGGTCCTTTAGGTTTAATTTTCTACCCTTTTAGGAGTTTTTTTTTCTTTTCCCTCGGGAAAAATAAGGTAAAACGTGGGTAAACCTTTTGGTTAAGCCTGGGCCTTATTTTTCAAGTTTTTGACTTTTCGTTAGGCTTACTCTGCTCGTTAAGCCTAACGTGCTCGGATCTCGTCCAAATTTGGTAGGGGTATGCAGAAGGGTCGTATGAACCCGTTTTTAGGGTTTAGAACGTTAAGCCTAATTTAAACCTAAAAAAATAGGCCTAAATTTTTTCGACTCAAAAGAGTTAATTTCAAGTTTAGTTTCTGCCATGGAAGCAATTTTCTCTCAGGATGTTTGTAAAAACAATTTTTGCTTTATTTAAAGCACGATTGCTCATAGAAGCAAAATTTCTATTTGAAGGTTTGGTTATAAAACCAATTCGCAATTCCTTTTAATGTTTGCTCGTAAGAAGCAATTTCTTGTCTTCAACGGTTTTTTTCCCCAAAGGGTTTTTTTTCCCATGATCAACCTAATTCTTTCGGCCGTTTGCAAAATCCCCAACTTAATGAATTCCAATTACATTCAGTAGGTCTGTTAGCCATATTCCAGCTGCACTTTTTTGCCCACTCAGTGGCAAGCATCAGTTCTGTCTTTACTTTTTCATTGGAAGTATTCGATGCACGTTTGGCCCATTCAGTGGGAAATGTTCGTAGTTTTCTTTTGCCCATTCAGTGGCAAGTGTCGCAAGTTGGTCTTGCCTTTAGCGGCAACGTTCAGCAGTATGTCGTTTGTTTTTCGCTTTTGCTCTAGTTATAGAGGATTTGTTCGGGCTAAGGAAGCCATTTCTGCATGTCTATGCCCATAAAAGGTGTTCTTATCGGCTCATATAAGAGCAATTTCTTGTCGATTCCAAGGGTAGTTGGGCTCGCATGAGCAAACTTCTAGTTCATATCCATCGGCTACAAACGTAGTTGTAGCCCAATTCCACATCGGTTGGGATTGGGGTTCCAAGTCGCCAGCGTAGGCGCACCAAGTCGTCTCCGGACGCAGGCTAACTTTCACTTAATGTCAGGGTGAAGTTAGAATTATCAATCATGACCTTTGGACATCGGTTCCAGGGTCGCCTGTATGTGTTCTTTAAACCTCCAGTTGTTTAAGAATTACAGTCATCCTTCACGTTCATTAGTGAAACAAGAAAGTGTTTTTTGTGCTGTTAATACAGATCATTTATTTGTAGCTTTACAGACATCTTTTCAATAAAGATTAAACATGGTTAGAGTGTAAAAATATATGTACTCTTTCAGTGTTACAAGATTTGCAAGCAGCAGCGTTTCAGATTCTTGTGGGTTTGGGAATATGTTGCAAATCTTGTATGTTGCCAATGTTTACTGGGGCTAATGGCCAATTAAGTCTTTATCTGTTTAATCTGTCATAGGTTAAATTATCTATGCCTTGTTATTTTATTTCCGGTTCCTGCCTCTGGAACCTTCGAGAAAATTCCATTTCCCATAATACCCTTGCTACTTCGCGGTTGTCAGGGGTAACCAAACCGCATAAAAGCAGCGGCCCGACCACGGAAAATCAGAAAGCCTTCGGGCCAGCCACCCGGCTGGTCCTCCTCGACTCCTGCTAGGCGCTTCTGGCTAGGGGAATTTCTGGCTACTAAGCCTTTAGTAGGCCTGTTTTTACGGAACCCTTAGTTAGGGTAGCTTCCCTGGATAGGCCCAAAGTAGGCTCGTTTCTTTCTGTCCCAAACCTAAAGTTCGGACCCTAACATCCCCAATCAGTCTAGACCTCTCTCCCACTTTGCTAGCTTTTTTCGTCAAGGGCAGACAGCATTCTGAAGTCATCGGCGGATCGCACGTAAAACAAAGTAAGTACGCACACAAGGTTAGCATCGCAGGCCATCATAATCTGCAGAATGAGGTTATCAGAATCAGGGTGATGACTTGACAATTCAGGCTGCCGTTAAAGGGGAGGCAACAAAAATCAGCTGAACTGATATTCTGGGTGGATGACAACTGCTGGGGTAATTACGTAGCCTTTATAGACTTGCAAGTGTACTAACAGAGGTATGAGCTGTCATATTAAACAATTACTTTCCTGTACACTACCGTGTGACTGTAAAGGCCACTGCTCAAGTGACGCACTGTGAACAATACGACACAGCTTAAATAATTTACCGTTTCCAAAACAACCACATACATAAAGCGGCAATAATTACATACACGTTACCTTTTCCTTCATATTAAACAAATCTAAATTATTTTCGGGATACATTGTTCAGGCATTTCTTTTAGAAGATTAAATTATCTTTCCAACGATAGGTCGCAAGATAAGCTTGATCAATTAGTTCCGGAGATACAAGAGATTTAGTATAGTGCATGGTTGCCATTTTGAGGACGTCATAAAGTGTTTTCCTTCAAATTACGTAGAAACTAATAGATTTACGGCGTACATTGTTCCGGCATTTCTTTTAGCAAATTAAATTACCTTTCCAACGATAGTTTGCACGAAAAGATTAATCGGTTAGTTCCAAAGATAATTGGGAATTAGTATATCGCACAGCAGTCATATTATGTTTTTCTTCAGATTAAACCAAAACTAACAGATTTATGGCATATATATTGTTCCGGAATTTCTTTTAGCAAATTAAATTATCTTTCCAACAATAGATCGCACGATAGGATTGATCAATTAGTTCCGGAGATAGTAGAGATTTAGTACATCGCGTGGTGGCCATTTTGATGACGTCATCACGGCTATATGTGTCACTTCCGGGAGTGTCTCCCGGCGGATTTTTAAACTACAACATGTGAACAGCTTCCATGTACAATATGTAGCTTGTTGCCGGAACTGAAATGTTTTTGCACTAACAGCATGGACTAATATAAAACCAAATAAAACTAAACAATTCGTTGAAAGATTGTTTTGCTAGAGTGAGAGAGGGAGGGTGTGAGTATGACACTGAAGGAGAACATAGCAGTCCCTAAAAGTCATGCTGTAGGTTGCTGTATGTTTGATACGCTTCCAGCTGAAGCAATGGCACCAGACGGCAAAAGGGACAATTTTGCTAGGTAAATCCAATCGAAAATTCCTAGGATCCTTAACATGCCACAATCGACATGAGCACGAGGCATCACAGGGCCCTTCTATTCACGAAAAGGCCAGGGGTGGCTGAGGTCAGGATCAAACCTAGGACCTCTTGCATGAGAAATGGTAACTAAATACAGATGCAAACCTATTTACGTTGCCTTTTGGACTTATATGTCAAACTGCCTTAGCGGGGAATCGATCCCACGAACTCTGAAATCAAAGGCCAAGGTCCTACCGCTAAGCCAGATTGACACGGCCAGATTGAGAAATGGTAGCGCTAACCATTATGGCACCTGGCCATCCCTCCCCCCTACAGTCAAGCACTACCATCCCGGATGGTAGTGTAAGAGGTTTGTGTAAGAGGCTACCAGCCTCCTTCAAATCCTTTTTGTTGGAGGGGGGGGGGGAGCAGCTTATCTTTTTTTCTTTAAAGAGATACCAAGAAATGATTTTAAAAATAAGGCAAACTTGAGGCTAACAGATAACAGATACTTCAACTTCCAATTTTAATTTCAGTAAGTTGCTAAGCCACCCTTTTTTACAGCTGGGATGTTCTCCAAGAGCCATCTCTGAGGAAAGAAATGCACAAGCTGGACGAGGGATATTTCTCACATTGAAACCAAAACTGGTAAAAGGGGCCGCCAAGTTCCGAATGGTTCGGCCCTTCAAAGGAGTGATATCAACACACCAAAACATTCGCCAAGTTAATCGCACAGCTTAATAGTTCGAAGGTTAAATGAAAACTAGAACATTGCTACTTTCGGTATCACTCCTTTGAAGGGCTGAATCATTCGGAACTTGGTGGCCCCCTTTCTACCAGTTTTGTTTTTTGATATATCAATCCTTTTTTTTTAATTGTATATTGACTCAACTCCACTACCGTGCAGATGTGTAATAAAGTGCCGCGTCAACAAGAAATTGGTTTTCAACAATTTGCTACTACCTTTTGCCTATAGGCCGTACCATTCTCAACTTAGTCACCTCTTTACAGGTTTTTGGTTTGGTTTTAATTTTGTTATAATTTGTTTTATTTAGTTAGATTTGGCGTGTTGATATCACTCCTTTGAAGGGCTGGACCACTCTCAACTTGGTGGCCTCCTTACCAGTTGTTGGCTTTGTTTATTGTGCTTTGTTTTTACACTTTGTTTATTTTTCGTGAATTGGACGTGAATATAATCATATCAAAAACCGAAAATGGTTAAAGGGGCCGCCAAGTTCCGAATGGTTCGGCCCTTCAAAGGAGTGATATCAACACACCAAAACATTCG
>JAHWFP010270319.1:2417-17798 GCA_023313725.1 Lithobius niger | reverse complement strand
AAACTTCAATAAAAGGGCGCACTGAGGCTTTATTTTTCTGGGGACCTTATATTGAAAATTTCTTCAGGCCTCTTGGATATCTGCGCACGCTACTGGTTTACACTACAAAATTGTCTGATAAAAACACGCACAGCGCAAGTGCACAAAAAATTAGGTGATTTGTCCGATTTTTTCTGATGACGGCGATTTCGTCGGCTGTCTTAGATACCAGTATGCGGTAGATTTTGCAAGTATGCGTCAGGGCCCCGAACACTTACTTCAACTTACTTCTTCCTTCTTCTTCCCTCTTGGCTTTCTTTTTACGTGAAAGGCGGAACAGAGCGTCAGTCAGTGATAATTAAGCATTCTCGAGGCCACCCAATGCCCAAGGAGCATGATCAACCTATCTTGTCCGCCATCTTAATGTGCCCACACACATCTTTTCCAAACACTACTTCCTCGCGCTTAACCGCACACATCCATCAAAATCGAACCTCGCCAACTAAAGAAAAAGCTGGCCTTTTAAGAAAAGTATACACCAGTTGTAAGATTCGCTATTATACAAAAGGCTTAAACGGCAAAAAATTTTTAACTCTCATATTGTGTGCACGGCGTATCTTGAGTCCTGCCAAGTATTTTATGAGCGGCTACGTCTTCCTGGAGGGGGCGACTTTAGTCGATGGCCGCCATTGTTTTTGTAACCATCTTGGATATCAACAAAGCACTCTGCTACCAAAAACAGTACAATCGATTATCTGTGTTCGTTCCGCGGCGAACTCAAGATAGGCTGCGGACACTATTCATACAAAAAGAACTGTTAAACATGTTGCATACAACGTTTTATACAGTAAACAGAAAGAATTGGAGATTTACCAATTTTAGTAAAATTTCTTGCCACTTGTTAAAAGTGTTTTAAATGATTTAACTAGGATCAAGAATTTATAGATTTGGGGAGCAGAATTTGTGACCGAGACCCCCCCGCCTACAGAAACGTCTTAGATTCATTCTTCTTAGTTCCGTCTAAGTTTATAGACGGCGCTATGAGATTTATGTGGAAATTTCTACTCAGTTTTCAGCCCGAAATTTATACTCAGTTTTCAGCCAAAAATTAAAGTAAACTAACCGAAACTTAGCTTGTATTTAATTATTATTTAGTGTATCTTAGTTTAATTTAGTTTACTTTAGATTCGGGTGGAAAATGAGCAACTATTGCCAGATGGAACGCGTGGCGCCCTCTAAAAACTCGGAATGGAACTAATAGGAATGAATGGAACACGTTTCAATAGGGACTGACTAGAGTAACAAATTCTCCTCCCCCAAACCCTACAAATTCTTGCTAGCATGCATATATTTTTGTTAATTTTTCTTTAAAAAAAACCATTTCATTAAAAATGCGCAAAAATATAACATTCGAAAAATGCACGTGTTGTTTAAACTACAGTTAGTAACACGCTTTCCTAACTAACAACGGCAGCTAGTGTCAAAAAATGGTACTAAAATTGGAAATATTAAATTCTTTTTATTGTATGCAACGCATTTTAATTGTTTGTTTTCGTATTGAATAGAGTTTAAACTTTAAGCCTCTAACAATAGTGGTAACATAAATACTGATACAAACCTATTTACACTGCCTTTTAAACTTAAATATCGGACTGCATGAACGGGGAATTGAACCCACGACCTTTGAAACCAATTGCCGAAGTCCTACCGACAAGCCAAACTTCGAGTTCAGAAATCGTGAAATAACCTAGTTCATCCCCCCCTCCCTTTTTCTCTTCCCATTTGCTCAATATTTATTTTCCGATTTCGAATATTGAACATTGGCTCCCTTGAATTAATAGCTCGTTATTAGTTTCTATTCACGAAAAGCCCCCGACTTTACCTCACGACCATGCAAATCCCCTGACTTTCCCAGGTATTTGGGATCCCTGATACAATCTGATTATTTGATCGCTTCCAGGACTTACTAAACCAATCACCCACCCACCCACTCTTCCAGCACTTAAACGCTCACTTTTCTAAAGCAGCTACAGTTTAGTCAACGATCAGATTACCCAACCAAAATCACCAGTTGAAATTAACCCTTTAAGTACAAGATAACCCAGCATTACAACCTTCGCATCAACACACGAATCCCGCTCTGTAATTCCAACATGGGAGACCAAACACTGATTAATTCCATGCTCATTTACAAAACCGCTACAGACAGTGGCGCCCTGAACAGAGACAAATCGAGTTGAGCCACGCAAGGAGTGCTGATATCGCATTATTTTAATTTAGGCCCGCCAAATTAGTGGGTGGTCTGAGAGCCAGCACAAACACCACTAAGCAAACCTTTATACTCACAAAGTCATTTATATCCTACGACGAAATGCTGCAGGCTCGCCATTCTAGTCGGTGCAATAGAAAATTTTAAAGCCTCCTCAAGGTGCATTTAACTACTCAACCCCTAAGGACCAGGGCTATCGGTCGTTAATGAGCCTGATATCACCAGATTGATTTATATTGATTTCCATTCCCTGTCACCTAGTAACCTCCCCTCCCCCCACCTTCCTTGTTCGATAGGCTTGTTCTTCATGCCAGCCGGCGTCACCAGAGGGCAACAGTTGACACACAAAAGTGTGCTGTCCGATGGCGTCTTGCCCTAAGTGACGTCTGTTCTAATTGCAATAGGACAAACCAGAAGAGTAACTTTTTAAAGGGATCGTCCAGAAAATATGTCCTGTAAGAAAGGAAGGAGGTGGTGGTGGTGGTGGTGGGGAGGGGGGGGGGGGGGGGAATCACACAATTCGTCAAGTCACAAATTTTTAACAGAGCGGTATTGTGCTACGGTACGTAAAAAAAAAATTTTGCATATATATAACGCGCGTTGCATGACATACGACTCCCAAAAAAGTGTGTTTTTACCAACTTTTATATTTTTTACAACCAGTTTAAAGAAATGGTCCATCAAATCTAGGAAATCGCTAATTTTCCCAAATTATTTCTTTCTTCATCAGTGAAGGGTGTGTGTGTGTGTGTGTGTGTAGGGGGCGGGGGGACGAGGTTGCGTTAGTTTTGCGAAAGCGACGAGTGTAGGAGTGGTTGAAAAGTTCAAATTTGCGTGAGATTAATTACGAACGGCTCTTAAATTTACGTAATGCAGTCACAATCAAACAAAACAAATATTACCAAATAACGACGAGGTAGACCTGCGACTGCGCTAAAATTACCATATTTGGCTTTTTATTTAAACATTCCTAAACACAAAAACAATGGCCCGACGTCTTTTCTACAGTTTACTAACGTTACACTATATACTTCCGCACCGGGCCCCACGCTCACCATCTCACACTACTAAATTCGTGCGGTGTCCATGCGTCACATTAATAATTGTGGACTTTGATAGGTCAATATTCCCAAACCCTTGCACAATATTATTAAATTATTTCTCTTAGTAAAGCGGTGATGCGGACAGAGTGACGCGGTTTTGGTTTCGGACTGGCTACCACCATATAGCAGGCGTTGTTGGTTATTTGTTGCAGTTTGTGATACCTGCGTGTGTGTGTTCTTTCGCGCCGCCCGCAAGGGGGGGGGGGAAAGAAGAAATGGTCATCTTCATATTGAAAATTAATATCCCTGACTATCCCCGATTTTCCCTGACTTATTTCTTCAAATATCCCTGACCAAACCCCTTGAACTTTTTTTTTCTAATTTCTTAATTACACAAGCGTCAACTGTCACGCTGCAGGCCTAGCATCACAACTACATCTGGCTGGCAGCTGCAAAATTTTTCCCAATTTTCTGTTATTTATATAAATTGGACAAGAAGCGAGTACAACTTACGAGACGACACGGTTCATTCTAAAAACGAAATCACAAATATGAAAAAAAAATGAAAAAAGTTCATAATAAAACGGTTCTCCAAACGAACACTTTAAAACGAATATCCCTGACTATCACTGACTTTTTCTCCAATTTTCCATTTTTCCCCTGACTTTCCCGGACCGTATTTCATATCCCTGACTACCCCTGATTTTCCCTGGCTTTCCACGTCGGAATGAACCCTGAAAGAATGCTGCAGCATTTTTCCAGGGTTCATACCGACCTGGAAGGGGCGTCGGACGAACGTCTAACTGGAAAATCGTCTAATGGGACAATTGTCTAAAATCTGCCTAAATAAAAAATCTGGAAAAGCATCTAAACGGAATATCGTATAATGGATAATTGTATATTGGATAAACGTCTAACTGGATTAACGTCTAACTGCGGTTTCTGATGTTATATGTATAGCCACAGCGAGCGCGGTAACGCGAGCGAGGCAGGGATATTAGACGATTTTCCATTATACGAATTTCCAGTTAGACGATTTTCCGTTATACGAATTTCCTGTTAGATGATATTCCGTTACACTGTTTTCCGTTATACGTTCTTCCATTATGCGATTTTCCAGTTAGACGATTATCCCTCGCCCCACCTGGAAAGCCAGGGAAAATCAGGGGTAGTTGGGGGCGCGTGTGTGTGTTCGGGTTGTGAAAGCTGTGCGGGCACAGGTATAGAATTATTGAATAGAGCGAGGAATAGAGTGCATGTGGAACATTTCCGAAGCATCGGACGACGGGCTCTTCTAAAGTTATCGTGAGGACAGCCAGACAGACACGAGCAAAGACTGAATTAGTGCCTTTGCTCTGCACTATGCGTTAATAAAAAAAAATCAAAGGAAATGTCACGATTCAGGACGTCCAATTCCCTTTCACCGACGGGTCCCTCTAGCGGTGAGGAGAGGCGACACGTCAGCATGCGCCATCCCAGTGAGACGAGTGACGTCACGGGACATCAGCAGCACGAGTCGGCCACGGATCGAGCATTATTAGACGCGCGAGCGAGAGAGAATGAGCGAGCGAGCGGCCCGGCGATTCTCTCATTTCTGCGTAAATCTTCGGCGATAATTTATGACTGGTTTAAATTTTATGCTCTGCCAAGTCTACGAGTGTGAAGCAGCAGCAGCGAGGCTCCCTCCTGGATTTACTTCATCCCCAAATTGCTCCAATCCCAGCTACCAGTTCGACACACGACTCAAACCTCGCTATACCCAAGTCGGCGTTTGAACGGGTGGCGAGTAAAACTGGCGTTACCTGAACTCGACAAATTGCACATCCAACATCCCGTTTAAGGGGGGATTCCGTGCTACATACACTAAATATTACATAACTGGTATTTTTTTTACCATTTCTCACAGGGTTATTCGTCTGAAAATTTAAATTAAAAAAAAACCACGAATTTTCCGAGAATGTCAATGAATATTCTAGGACCACAAACAGGTAATTAACAGACAATTAGCTAATTAAAAAACAAAACAAAAATTAAAAGATGGCTGAAAAGACAAATTCATGCAATTATAGCTAGTTTTCATTTTTCTTACTAGTAATCTACATTACCCTTGACATTGCCGGCTGCGTACTCTTTTTCTTTGCTTCCGAGCAAAGAATCTACACGCTCGCCCTTTTTCACTGCCACCGTGCCAAAAATGAACATGTCCACCACCCTTATCACTGATGCCTTACAAAGAATAAACGTGCGCGCTATATCGCATCAATATGAACTGCGTTTGGATTGGTTGTCACATTGACTGCATGCTCTTGCTGTCAACATACCTCGGCTTATGAATCGGCACAAGCGAAATTTACATACGTATATGTATATAGATATGAAATCTTATCAATACCATTGCAAGGCTTAAGTGGCAGACTTCATTCCACTAAATTAAAGGGAAGTTAGTCTCTGTGTGAGTAAGGCCAACCTTAGACGACAGCGATGGACATATGAAATATAAAGTCACAGAACATGGTAATAGCTTCCGAACGGGACGACTGACCAACATGTCTTTCGGGCAATACAGGTTGGGCTGCAATGTCCACCCCCCCCCCCCCCCCGGGGTTTCAGGGGAAGCAACTTATTATTTTCAAATGTAAATCCCCATCATTGAGTTAAATCGCTGTATTGTAAACATATTTTTATGAGAAGAAAGATGGCAAAAGACCCACCTGCTACGGTAAGTCTAACCAAAATGGTGGGTGAACAAGGTTCCAAAACGGCTGCCATACTCCTACTCTGACTTGGAAAATATGTCCCCCCCCCCCTCTCCCGAAGCCCCTTGCTAGGGAGACGGACGTTACGTACATTCCCCTAAGGATATTTTCTTTAGTGGACCTTTTCAGAAGTTATTAGGGTGTTCTTGGAATTTTGGGACACCCTTTATATGGTATGTTTTACTTTAAATATAATAGGATCTTTTTGAGGTGTTATCGAAGAATATGTGCTACTTTCTTAAACTAACTTAACTGATAAGCCGTAAATACTGCAGGTAAAACTCTTTCCATGATTCTTATTGATGTCCTGACTTCATCAAACTATAAACAACAATGAGGGAGAAGAGGTCTTGCATAATCTTGTGTAAAGCACCATTTATTTCTTCTGGGCTTCGCCATGTTACTTACTAATACACCTGGGGACCGGATTGGGTTACCGCATGAAAGATCATTTTCCCGAGCAATCGTGATTTCGGATGTGGGTGCTGAACGCGTTTCTCTTGATCAACAACATTAAGTCCAGTTGAGTTAGGCATGTGGAGAACGATAAAATAAGATGTAAAAAATGTGAAGCCATCGGCACTTGCAGCTAAAACACAAACTTATATTTCGACACCTTTGTTTGGCGGTGCCTTCATCAGAGTAACAAGGTAAAAGTTTAAAGAATAATTTGCATTGGTATGGTCGGTTGATAGGCCTATACGTTCGCTTACATTGGTGCAGTCAGTAGTGGGTGATCATAGCAGCAATTCTCCCATATTGGAAAGTAGCAATCTTTCCTTTCCAATATGGCCCAATTGCTGCTCTGATCATCCCCACTACTGACTGCACTATGAAAGTAAGCGAAAGTTTCAGCCTACTGACCGACCATGCCAATGCGAGTTGTTTTTAAAATTTTTACCTATATAGTTACTCTGATGAAGGCACCACTAAGCAAAGGTGTCGAAATATAGGGTGGCTTCCCATGTTTTACATCCAGTTGAGTTGTTCGATTCAAGAACTGTGACGTCACGTCTCTTGACCGGGCAGTCAACAGTAGAGCAGTGACACGACGTAGTATTATTGAATATAACTCTATGCTGGAGCCTTAATGGGTTAGCTGCAAGGGGCACTGTAGAGAGAAACAGAAGGGCGTCATACTGAAGCCGATGCTGCGAAGAGTGATTTTTTTGGACCTAAAACGCGCGATTTTTGTTGTTGGAGAAAACAACGTTATTTTAAGCCTCTTCCGTTGTTTTTCCCTCCATTTTTATGTAGTGCACCTTGTAGTAATGCCCTCCAAAACCCATACTGGTGCCAATATGGCGGCAAATGTCACTGCTCTATACGAAGTTCATGTTTTATTAATGCAAATAACATCTTGTAGCTCGTGCTCACTTACAAAGTTGACCAGGAAAGTGTTACGGCGCGTTTAGCAGCGACTCGCCTTTGCATTCTCGCAGCTATAGAACTCAATCATGATGGCAAATGTGACATTGCCATGGTAACAACGCTAAATGGATTAGCTAAATCCGACATCGTTTGAGTAAATACTTGCAGTCTTATAATCCGTGCCAATAATAATATAAAGAATTCCTCATGACGAAACAATTTTCCCAAACGCTTCTGAACTCACGTTATTTGATGTTTTCGTTGCGAGGCGGCAGACATAAAATCGCTGCCATGTTGGAATTTGAGGTGATTTCTAGCTTCTAGCTGCGAGAATGCAAAAGCGAGTGGTTGCGTAAACGTGCCCTTAGGTTGGGTAGTTATCCATTGATATATTCTAGTACTCCGCCCCCCCCCACCCCCGGGGCCCCATAAGTATTTTCCGGCCGAACCAGAACTAGATATTCCGTTGCTTTATCTCACATTTAACTGTTGACGTCCGAACATTGGTAGGCAATGAATAAGTTCAGCTCGAGAATTTTGTCGTCTGCATTTTGTCAGTAAGATAAATAAATCATTTTCACCACGATCTGCTTTAAGCAGCATATTCTATCCCACTGTACCAAAGTCATCGTACCAACGAGTTTCAAACCCATATCACCCCCCTGTGTGGATATAGGGGTTAGCGAACACAGAGATTGTACTCGTTTTTTAAAATCACAATTTCAGGATATATCCAGGACTCGTCAATTAAGTCAAGGACCACAAACGAGTAATTAACCGACAATGAGACAATTGTTAACTATAAAGTCGTATTAACACACTGAGTTATCAGCTGTGGGACAGATTTCGTTTTGCTAACCAACAACGGCAAAATACAGAACTGGCGATGCTATAGGGCAGCGTTTTTGCTTTTAATTTCCAGTACACGGTGTGGTATTTCAATTGTGCAGAAAAAAAGCTATTTTTAGTTACAAGAATTTCTATAGTTTGTTCCACATTATGTTTTCAGAAAACTGACTGGAAGACGACTAGTTTCCTTACATTAAGAGTGCAAAAACATGTGGATATCACACTTATATACTCACTAAAGTTACTGTTAGAGATGTTTACGGATTTTTTGCGCTTGTAGTGGAAGAAAACGTGGCGTCATACAGTCAGTTTTCTGAAAGCATAATGTGGAACAAAGTATAGGAGTTATATTCTCTGACTTGCGTCGTTTTCCAAGATTTTTCAAGCACTTTTTCTAGCCAGTAATTTAATTTTTGTTTTCCATGCTTTCACAGGGTGGCGTTCAAACGCACACGACGAAATTCCTAATTTATCCAGGTTTTCCAGACTTATAATACTGATATTTTTCCTTGAATATTCGTTTTCCCCTCGAAGGAAGGTTCAGTAAAAGAATATTATATTTCTCTTTCACCTTCACCTTCTCTTTCACCTTCAACATAAAAAATTACACTGCCCTAACTGGTATTGGTAAAGAGTACGAATGCCATACTCTGAACAAAACTAGAAACACACTTAACACTTAACGTCCCATGTTACTTAAGCCTAAGGAGTTTTAGCTTTCTCAGAAAGGAAGCAAAAAGAACCTGAAGATTTTATAAACACAAAATGAAATACGAATTATTGTGTGCGCGGCGCATCTTGAGTCCTGCGAGTATTTTATGAGCGGCCACGTCTTCCTGGAGGGGGCAGCTTTAATCGACGGCCGCCATTGTTTTTGCAACCATCTTGGATATCAACAAGGCACTCTGTGACCAAAAACGTATAATCGATTATCTTGTTCGTTCTGGGGCGAACTCAAGATAGGCCGCGGACACTATAGATATTATTTATAGAGGAATAAGACTTTCATAAAATGTTCATTCCCTGACTTTCAGTACATGTTTGTCAAATTCCTGACTTGATAAATCCCCAGAATTTTCCAGGTTTTCCATGTAGAACGCCACCATGTTTCAAGGACCCGTACGAATCCTGTTAAAGAGTGTACTGAAGCTTGTGTAAATCGTACAGAGCAATGAATTAGCATAATCATAACTGGCTTTGCTACGATCCCAATTCCCTAATATGCACCCACATCACGTAGCTGTAAATATCGAATATGTATAGGCTATGCATTTCCACTGATTGACAACGAGGCGTTACTGTCGGATGCTGCAAGCGTGGTGGGTTCAGTTATGTAAAATAAGGATGAACTATAAAGTGTCGTGCATGGTGGCCCCACTTTCTGGTTGAGGGGGTCACCTGCCTAATAATTATTAGTGAAGGGTTCCTTCACGGACAGGATTATAAGTTATTCGCTCAGCCACTCCAGTCATACTTGTCTATTGCCATTCTGCAATATTGCCCTTCGCAACTTATTCCCCGAAGCGATGCCAAGCTTACTCACGAATAATAACCACTAACATAGGCCTATTATACAGATAGATCAGTCTCCATGCTTGAGTAGTCTGGTAAAGGCGTCAAACTGGAGTATAAGGGCACGTTTATGCAACCACTCGCCCTTGCATTCTCGCAGCTAGAAGCTAGAAAGCACCCGAAATTCCAACATAGCGGCGGTTTTATGTCTGCCGCCTCGCAACGAACAGCCAATAACGTGAGTTCTGAAGCGTCTGGAAAATTATTTCGTCAGGAGGTATTCTGTATATCATTGTCACGGATTATAAGACTGCAAGTATATATTCAAACAATGTCGGATTTAGCTTATCCTGGTAGCGATGTTGCCATGGCAACGACACCTTTGCCATTGCGATTGAATTCTAGCTGTGAGAATGCAAAGGCGAGTCGCTGCGTAAATGTGCCCTAAGGATTAAGTAAAGGCAATATGTGGTTGCCCAACAGTATGGTCAGCTCCTCTATGGCATTTCGATTAGGACGTCCTGATAGTCCATTCTACAATACAACGCGCAAAGGTTTAAGATTAAACACTTATGTTATGAGCATCGATCAGTCTATTCAGGCATCAAATTCAATATAAACAATAATTATTTTAATTATCGATGGGATTAGTTCTAAGGAGCATCACTGCACTGAGCATTAGAAAGGTGCATCGGTCATCAGCCTGGGCAAACATCGAATCCCATCCAGGGAATCTGCAAGACTGCTTAACAATGAAGGGAATAAACTCAGGCTGATGTTGATTCCACGTGGGTGTGATCCATAGATGGCGAAGTGGTTCTAGAAGTTAGACAAATAAAGGGACACACTTTCAGTCGTTGACGGAATAGGCCCCATCTGTTAGTAGTTAGATCATGGCCTTAAATACCGAGAGGTGGTTCCCTCGACCCTCCATGGCCTACAGCTACGCCCTGCGGCGATGACGTCGCCAGTAAGTCGAGTATTTGAACAACGATTTGAGTCTCGATTGGAATTCGATTTACAACTTTTTTTTCCCCATTAAAACTAAAAACTTCTAACGTGACAAATGCAAAGACTCGATTTTTGGCTCAATTCTGAGCTTGTTGCTACTGCACAGCTAGGGGACTATGCAGCGAGTATTACATATTAAGCAACGGTAGGGAGGGCTCGTTGTGGCAGCCCCAAAAGTCTCGGATGTCGAACTTGTTAGGATGGAATCCAAACACCAATTGACGATCTAGGTCCAGAATAGCTGGATTTATGAAATCCGAAACAATAAACTGCTGCCCAGGCCGGAGCGCAGAAGTGAGCCGATTGGTTAAGCAATTGGCTACTTCTTCCGGCTAGCAACCGGCTCTCGCCTTCTACTAGGGTGATGTTAGCGGTAAGCCTGGATCGCCAAAACGCAACAGCAAGTGAAGCTAGGAAGTGTTGGCTTACTAGCAGTCCCATGTATTTCAGGCTGTTACGTCCTAACGTACAAGGATCGGAGATTGACGAATGTTTCCCTTTCTTCAGATTTTGGAGTTCATCACAAATATTTAGGTTAGCATCTGTATTTATTTTTTTCTATTAGTTCTGTAAAGCATTTCATAAGAAAATGAACTCTTGTCATGACTTGCATCCAAGTCAGAACCTAGTCAGGGCTCGAGTCGAAGCCAGATCTCGAGTCAGGGCTTGAGTCCAAGTCTGAACTCGAGCCAGGGCAGCTTGAGTCCAAGTCAGAACTTGAGTCAGGGCTCAGCCCAAGCCAGAACTAGAGTCAGGGATTAAGGCCAAGCCAGACCTTGAGTCACGGCTTGAGTCCAAGTCAGAGCTTTGAGTCCAAGTCAGAACTCGAGTCAGGGATTAAGGCCAAGCCAGACCTCGAGTCATGGCTTGATTCCAAGTCAGAACTCAAGTCAGGGCTTGAATATACAAGTCAGAACTCGAGTCAGGGCTTGAGTCCAAGTCAGAACTCGAGTCAGGGATTAAGGCCAAGCCAGACCTCGAGTCACGGCTTGATTCCAAGCCAGACCTCGAGTCACGGCTTGATTCCAAGTCAGAACTCAAGTCAGGGCTTGAATATACAAGTCAGAACTCGAGTCAGGGCTTGAGTCCAAGTCAGAACTCGAGTCAGGGCTTGCGTCTAAGTCAGAACTCGACTCAAACTTTTTGAGTTTTGCACATTCCTACTCAAACTGAATGCTAATGTCGGTGATATGTCAGCCATTTTTTGACATAGTATTAAAAGGAAAAAAATGGCTTTCCATTTTAGGTCGATTTCTAAGCTCGAAAAATTAGGAAGAATCTTATTATATCACAACCGAGGAGAAAGAGTAGGCAGGTCGGCATTATTGTTCAAAATCCTTTAGGTTCATCTTGACAATGGTAACTTGAAAATCACTAAAGATTTTAAATGAAAAAGGCTTATATTTTTTTTTATTTCCCTGACTCTCTAACTCGTCCCCCTTTCCGATCTTTCTCCGATTTTCCAGTATTGTGGACCTTACAAGAATAAGCATCATTAGAAAAAAGTAGGAAATCGTCCAAAAAGGTGCAAAAAAAATCAAAAAGAAATTAGGCAATAAAGAAAAAAGTTCTTTGATCCCCGAAATTGATATTAGTTTCTTTGCCAACCCAACCCAAAGCAAAAGATTAAAGGATTTCGCCGTGTATAGTTAAAACAAACTTTCTCAGACCCTTACGTGAAAGATTAAAGGATTCCGCCGTTTAGTTAAAACAAACTTTCTCGGACCCAAACTTCCAGGATTCTCAAACAAATCCCGAATTCCACGTAAGTTAGGCCTATCCTGGGCCAGCCGTTGGAGTCGGTCGGTCGGCATAGCGAGTTTTTTTCCGCCAGATCAGGCGTTTTTCCCTACGGATTTCAGGTATATGCAGATCTATGCAAATGGCGGTCGTTACCCAGCCCTAAAGCTCGAAACCAACGAGATGAAGGGAGCATGCGCATTGCCGACGTGTGCACCACTTGGACGGGAGGGAGAGGAAATATCGCCCTCGTAAAAAAAAGTCTGGTCTTAAAAGACGAGGGGAAAAAAAAAGGGTAGGCCAGGCAGGCTTTGTAGCAAGGCACTTAAAGCCACTACCTATAATTCTATACATCAACTCCAATACAGAGGCAACTTGTGCTGCTTATACCAACCAAGGAGGTGAATGTCAAGAACAAATTAATTTCGCTTTGATATCGTTGGTTTTTAATGCTAATTTCCGCATTTGTGAGGCCCTAAACTGTTAGCTGGGCTAGTACCAAACTTTCTTTGCGGTTTGTTGACGCTTCTGGATCTATCAGTATTTTATGGGATTTTGTCTAGCCTAAACCCTAGTAACTTTAAATTCGTAACACGTTGAGTATGTGAAATGCTGTGTAGAGTATAAGCGGGATGCCGTATAGATTACCACCCACATATAGTCATTTTTTTTTCAGAAACAAGACAGACTTTCAGACTCAAAATAGGATTTAGGATTCCCAACCTTGGTCCCTATGACTGCGTTAAAAAAAGCTAAAAAAAAAAAGGTTTTGAGTTGGAAATATTATCGGCTTAGGGAAAAAAATGATGGGTACGGCCTCCATTTTGAAAACCCCGTGCATCACGGTATACAGAGTGTAACAAAATAAATGGACCACCGCTTCATATGCGAGTTTGATTGACCTTGACATATCCGTTCAAGGTCATCATCTTTCTAGCGTTTTACCCGAGCGTTGTAGACCACTGGTGTAAATTTGAAAGCTGTGGGGAACTACTAAACAATACCGCTCCAAAATACAGAACGAAATCGGATCAATACCTGCAAATGTTATGGGCTAAAGAAAACCGCAGACAAAATAAGGGCAGCGTGTCAGGCAGAGCTGTGTATCTCCAACAACTCACTGTCAGGTAGTGAAGCAAATTGGTAGTGAGAAGCATCACTGCCTGACACGCTGTCGTCATTTTGGCAGCTTTTTTTTTTGTCCTAACGCTTGCAGTAAACAAATGTTCGCTCTATGGTTTGGGGAGATATTGTCTAATTATTCCCTACGTCTTTCAGCTTTAGGCTACACCATTGGCTTCCGTTCTGTTTAATACACCAGTGGTCTACAACGCTCGGATAAAAAGTTTACGAACGTAATGACTTTGAACGGATACGTCAATGTCAATCAAATTGTCACATGCAAACGACGAGGGGGCCCCCCCCCCCCCCCAAAAAAAAAATTCTGTAAGTTCCTCCCAAGTTTCATTCGAGTGGAGATCTTGCAAGGAAACGGTGGACCCTAATCTATTGATTCAAGGACAGGGGATCCTCAGGTTAGTCTGTCAGTAGTTGACAGCCTCCTGGTTGGCAGAAACGCCCACACTTCACAGAGTAAAACACTTTAGGCAAATTATAATTGCATTCAGGCCTCGGCTACAATTAAGAAACACCTGAAAAGTGGGTGAAATTCACTGTTCTGGCATGTTAGAAATGGCCTTTTAACAATGACAATTTCATGCTTGGCATATCCGTTTTTACAAGTATACTGTTAAAAATTGTGGCCAAGACATCAATGTTATAAACTGGCCGAAAATTAATGCTGTTTTGGGCTGTGGCGTAACTAGTAGGGGGGCAAAGGGGCGATTCGCCCCCTCTGTAAGATTTTGAAGGCTTATTCGGCAAATTGGCCATGTCACTCTTTGAATAGCTGAAGAAACCTTGACTATCCTGAAGACTTATTTTAAAAAGTAAGACAATTACTAACTCATATTTTGCTGTAAATTACCAACATTTCTAACAAAGCATCATGTATGTCTAAAAAATAAGTATTTAGTATGAAAGTGAAAGATTTACATTACACATTTTTTTATGCGCATAATGCAGTCAGCAAAACTGATTTTATAAATATGTTTCCAACGGCAGGCACTTTACAAGGGCAGATAATGCAGGAAAATAACAAATGTGCGTCAGCTTCCGCCCGCTGGGGGAGGTCACAACGCTCCCCCAGAACCCCTAGCTGTTATTGGGTTCTCCAACCACACCAATCGGCTAAATGGCTAGTGTTGCCCCCTCAGTACAAATCCCTAGTTACGGCACTGGTTGTGGGTGTTCCTGCCCATCAGAAGGCAGGCAACTGTTGCCGCAACAGGACCAATCGACCAGATGTTTGTCATAAACTCCGTAATTTTGGCGGATAGGCAGTTATACTGCTTCCACATAATTCTGCCATTTTATGGGTTACGTGTTTGTTTTGCAGTGCACGGACCGACAGCTACCGAGTTCAGCCACCCGCTGCAATGGTTTTCTCCAATTATTTTTCTTTGAAAACCCACTAAAATGCCCAATGGCAGCTTCGGTAAATCGATGCATCACCTTTCTGATTTATAGGGGAAATCATGACGGGGGAGAAAAAAAAATCGAGAAATCCTAAAAACCCGCTGATGGACTGCCAGTTGTTCTCACCTAGACAATCCAGTCTATAAATCTTTGACGACCAGCCGACGGCAAACGGTTAAATCCCCGAGTATTTGCCCCCAGACGCGCAAGATTTTCGGGAAAACCAATTGAATGTAAGCGTCCCAAGAACGGGAAAACTTTTAGCGGCGTTTCTTGTTATCGGTAGTTCCCACCGTTCAAACCAATGAAAGAT
>JAHWFP010270317.1:11388-29430 GCA_023313725.1 Lithobius niger | reverse complement strand
GGGGCAGTTGTCTTTTCTTTCTTTCTCAGACTAGTGTATTGTGTTTCCTCACAAGGACAGTCTTTAATGCAGACTGCTTGCTTCTTTTACCCTATACCTTGTGATTTCTTTATTTATGTGAAATTTTTATTTTTATATACAGTATATACAGATTCTTTGGTGCAAAAAACACTGTTCAAAATGGTTTCTCTGTTTTCACATTAAAATATGCTATGCCCTAAATTCTTTCCGTTACCGTACCACAACATTTTAGTATCCACCGGCCCTGGCTACGCCACTGTAGTAGGTAAAACATAAATGGATAATTACAAACATTAGCCTGCGAATATGTCTGGTTATAGAATAAATAAATGGGCCGAGTCCTTCTGCTTCGCTTGAACCCTAAACACGTAACAATCCAAATATTTCTCCTACCATTGCATCCAGGGACCTTCTACTATCTACTGGGTTGGTTCACTCAGTTGAACGCGTCTGAGCTATAGCACAGCTATTTCCCGTAGTGAAGTATACACGACTGAGATTCAGTTGATGACGTGTTTGCTCCCAAACCAATCCTCGAAGCAGACAACGCTTGGTTTTTCGAAACCAACAAAAAGGTTTATGTCAACTAGCGAGTAGTTTTTAACGAAATTAATGAATAATTATGAAATATCTGATCGTTCAATCTTTACTGAGCGTTAAAATACACATTTTTTAAAACAAAACGACAAATTCTTACCAGATTACCTAAGACGAGAGTAGCTGACGTCGTTACATTGAGACCAAAACAATGGCGTGCTTTTACGATGGTCGCTTGTGGCGGTGCTCTCCGTCTGATAAAAAACGTTGCGATTTTCAGTCGCATTGTCGATTGTACTGGTAGGTCAATGCACTTTAAAATAATTTAAACAATTGGAACGGTCCGGCTTACGTTTGATGATGAGTACTCGTTCGTTTGTTAGTCCAGTTTTGTATCGATTCATCAGCAAAATCAAAAACCAATGAGAGGCAAGAATCGGTAAAATGGCGCGAAATGGAAGCAGAGACGTCAGGCGCATTTGAAGCAGCTCCCAAAATTTCGCATGGTTTTTCGCTGTAAACGACAATTTTCTCGCTTACTATAGTTTTCACTAGGTTAATACTAAATCTTTTGGCTGCTTCTCGCATTTACCAAAGAATGTTGCTTGCACGTTGTCTATACGTAGTAACAATGGCAACAACGCGGACGCAAATCTCCTCCTCGTGTCTCGCGACTCGACGTACGAAGCGTGCAACATGACAGCGTCGATTTATGACAACTAGAAAACAATTTTTTACTGCTGTACAACACGACGGAGACAATACATGCCGGTATTCGATGATTTGTCTTCGATTCGACAACCCCGAAATGGACGCCATGTTGGATTTTGAATTCTCGCTATGAGTAGCTATTTATTCTGCCGTCGTTTGATCACAGCTAAGAGCTGCTTTTTCAGCGAGAATAGCAAATTTTGGAAATAGCGTGAAATGGCAACAATGTTGTACCCATGTTTAAAACGACTATTGCGCTTTGTTTTTCTCCGTGTTGTTACTTATAATACATTTAATTTGTTGCATATTATCGCATTCATTTAACAGAAACAAGAAATTATTCGTAATTAAGTAACGGTTGCCTAGCAAATAGCGTTCGGCGAGAGAGAAGGTCTCGTTGCGTAAACGAGCCCTAATAGTAAGTGGGCCAACCCTATCAAGGCTACGTATAATCCAAGCTCCCTGGTTGCATCCATCATCAGTGGAAACAGTGTATAATTAAGGTGGAGGTGAAGGGTTCGATCGACAAAGACAAAAAAAGTGTACGAGATTTGTGAATCTGTAAAATAATCTTCCAAGGGATTTACGGATATTTACGGATTTGCTGGGATTTAAATATTTACAAAAGATTTAAGTAAGATTTAATGATTTGCATGAAGTTTCCCAAGATTTGCACGGATTTGCAGAAGATTAAAGATATATCAAATTTGAGAATTTTTATGAAGATTTGCAGGTTTACTGGGATTCAAAGATTTACATGAAGGTTGTTGAACAAGAGAAGCCCAAAGTGCACAATGTCAGAGTCAACACTACCTGACGTTTCGAGGTTATTCCTCCAGCTCATTATCCAGGGAATAAAAACACAAAACACGTAAAATTGCATAAAGGTGCAAACAGACAGCCGCATGCAGGCGAAACTGCCTAAGTCAAAACAACAATTCGAACAAGTTTTAAAAATGAGAATTAAAAAATTTTTTTAAATTAAAAATATAAAAAAGGAAGAGGAGAGTGACCTCTGAACTTTCATTGTGCACTTTGAGCCTCTCTTGTTCAACAAACTTCATGTAAATCATTAAACCTTACTTAAATCTTGAGTAAAAGAGTTCACTCTCTTCCTCTTCTGTACGTTTTAAAATATTTAATTTTTTTGAATTTTCCATTTTAAAACTTGTTCGAATTGTTGTTTTAACTTAGGTAGTTTGCCTGCATTCAACTGTCTTTTTATACCTTTATGCTATTTTAAGTGTATTGTATTTTTATTCCCTCGGTAGGAATTAAAAGCAGAATTTTCCCTCAGACCCGGTGAGTAGTTGTAACGTGCGATATGAGTACACACCTACCCCCCTGAAAAACCCATTTCCCGCGCGCGGGATTTTGTCACTCAGGAGGGGGGGGGGGAATACCCGCTTGCCGCGCGCTGGTTTTTGTCGATCAGGATTTTGTCGATCTGGAAGATGGTGGGAACGTGCCTTTTGCTACCTTTTTTTTTAACCCGTAGCCACCTAGATACGAACGTACGCCTTCAACGTATAACAGCGAAAAACTAAGTCCCAGAGCGAGCTTTGTGAGGGGGCCCCGGGGACCCTAAGCAAAGCGGGCAATCATAGCCCAGTGGTCAGCGTTGTCGGTTCCAAACCAAGTGAATGCCGGTTCGAATCCCAAGTACCATATTAAAAAAAGGGTCTGAAAGTTTTTTCAGGCGGTTATGGGTTAATTTTCGTCAATCTGGAGGAGGGCAGGAAAGTGCTTTTTTCTACCTCTTATGACTTACACAGACCCTCAAGCAAAAAATCGTTTCCCGCGCATGGAAATTCGTTGATCTGGATGAGGGGGCAATGCCCGCTTCCCGCGTGCTGGAAAATTCATCTGGATGGGAGTGCCCGCTTCCCGCGTGCTGGAATTGGTCCATCTGGATGGGAGTGTCCACTCAGCGTGCGGAAATTTGTTCGTTTTCGTCAATCAGGAGGAGGGTGGTAAAGTGCTTTTTGTCACCGGGTCGTGGGTCGCGGGTCATCGGGTCATGGGTCAAAACTGGGTCACCGAGTCAAACTAGGTCACTGGTTCACGGGTCAAACTGGGTCATGGCTCAAACTGGGTCAAACCGGGTCATGGGTCAAACTAGGTCACTAGGACAAAACTGGGTCAAACTGGGTCACCGGGTCATGGGTCACCAAGTCAAACTGGGTCATCGGGTCATGGGTCAAACTGGGTCACCGGGTCAAATTGCATGACCGAGTCATGGGCCATTGGGTCAAACTGAATCACCGGGTCATGGGTCTCCGGGTTACTGGGTAATCCTCCCAGACCCCGAAAAAAATATGTGTTACTTACCTTATGGTACTTGTGCCCCAGGGCTGACAGTCCTGGCCTGGACCATTCCCACTATACCGTAGTTGGGAAGGGGGAAGGGAAGAAAGCGTACGGGGGGGGGGGGGGGGCTTCACTGACTGGGATGCGATGACAAGTCAATGGTAAAAGGCAAAAACTTAACATAAACCAAACACAAAAATATAAGTTTGTTGTTTGGATGGGAAAAGTTTATAGTCGGGTGCGCGTTAAGCTCCGCCTCCACAGCTTGCAACCAATCAGCCGCGAGAGTGTCACGGTGGGCGTGGACGGAATAAATGCCCATTACACCTATTTTTTCGCGGTTCCCATTCCTGTTACTTCCTCTCTGCCCTTTATCAGATAGGACTGAGATGGAAAGGAGGTTCAGAAAAGAGGTTGGGGGTTGGTTGGGGGTTGGTTGGGGCGTGGGGAGAAGCTCCTCGTATCGATCGGGGTGGATGGGTACCACTCGTACTTTTCGGCAGTAGCCCGCATTTTTTCAGGTTGCAATTAGTACTGCACTCTAAAAGTCACAAGTTTTTATTACTACAACTTTCGAAGCTTCATTAAATAAAAAAAATTCAGAAAAGGTTGTACCGGTATAACTTTATCATATCAAAAACCAAAACTGGTAAAAGGGGCCGCCAAGTTCCGAATGGTTCGGTCCTTCAGAGGAGCGATATCAACACACCAAAACATTCGCGAAGTTAATCGCACCGCTTAATAGTTCGAAGGTTAAATGAAAACTAGAATATTGCTAATTTCGGTAGCAATGTTCAAGTTTTCATTTAACGTCTAAAGTATTATTCGGTGCGATTAAGTGGGCGAATGTTTTGATGTGTTGGTTTGGTTGATGGTTTGTGTTGATATCAATTCTTTTAAGGGCCGAACTATTCGGAACTTGGCGACCCCTTTTACCAGTTTTGGTTTTTGATATGATATCCGTCCTTTTTTTTTTTAAATTGTGTATTAGACTCAACTCCACCCGTGCAGATATGTAATAATGTAGCACGTCAACAAGAAATTGGTTTCCAACACTTTGCTACTAACTTTTGCCTAGAAACCGAACTATTCTCAACTTCGACACCTCTTTATAGGCTTTTGGTTTGGTTTTAATTTTGTTGTAATTTGTGTTATTTCGTTAGTTTTGGTGTGTTGATATCATTCTTTTGAAGGGCCGAACCACTCTCAACTTGCTGCCTCTTCACCAGTTTTTGCCTTTGTTTATTTTAATATGATTTTACAGTTAGTTTATTTTTCGTGAATACACTTTCTTTGGCAACGTTGTTTATCGTGCTACACCAGTGTGTGTCTAGGCACGCACGTCAGTATACACGTTGTCATTGTCCGAACTTTGGCCGTTCAATGAGAGACGCTGCCGACAATTCTAACAATGGTTATAACAATATTTTCGTACTTACGCACCATCCCACGCCGTCCCCGTTACACTCCTAGGCTCCAAACCATAAAGGTACGCAATTCGTATCGTATGCAGGCATTCGTTCAATTTCATAGCTGGAAGCCTTCCCGGTATCTCGGTATCGATGAATAATCACCCTACTATGGAAATTAACATGGGGATGAGCGGACTAGAATTAGCTAGCTTCAACGTTATTGAGGGTCAGATTTTGCATTGAAAGCAGCTTAGCTGGCTTTCCTGCACGGATTAATTTTTGTCAGGTGGGTCATTGCTCTCGATTTCAACACAATTTAAGCGTTTGTACCGCATTATTATATTTATCCAATTACCTGAAATGTGCTCAACTCTGCTGCAGGATATTAGACACTGACGCTGTGGCGTCGCGCTACAATGGTTTACAACCTCGACAATTGAATTGATGTGATGTTTGTTGTAATGATTGTTGCCTAACTTGGAGCGACACACTAGCGTGTGTCTAGATTTCTGCATGCTATATTTCTCCTCATAAGTAAATATATTTTTAGTGCTGTTGTGTCAAACTGAAGATTTATCGGATTATTAAAAAATATTATAAACAAACAAAAAATCAGAGTGTGTTTGTGCTCGGACATATTTGTGACATATTTAATTAGATTTTATATTAAGTATTCCTTTTGATTTCAAGTTCCTTAGAACATAAAATGCATAAGCAGCAAGAACACAGCTCAAACTCACCTCATTATTGCTTGCGGTAGCAGAAATGGGGTCAAGATACAATTTAGTTGGGCCGCTTTGACCTTTGAAGTGAAGAGAAAAGATGTAAGCGTCCTTCGTTACGTTGACACGTTAAAATCTTTCCTGCGGCAAAACCCATGGGAGAATTTGTCAGGAAATCTGTTGAAACTCACGTTTGTTATATGGTTTGTAGGAATATCTACTAACGCTGGTGCATTTTACGAGCGCGCATTGTTTGTTTGTCACTACACTGCTGAGCTACGCGCTGACTGTTCGTCCGTATAGTTCATTCATTGTCCATGCGCGCCGCCACGGTTCAGGCTCACATGTGTGGTTACCACGAAGCGGCAGCCGGTCGTCCCCTAACCCAATCATTCGTCCAAGGTAGAGTGTCCCATGACACGTAGCAATAACCTTACTTAGGCCCCCTAGGTACTTGAGGGTAGGCTCCGTTATACAAGTAAGAATCGAAATAAGCTCTAAAAAAAAATTACTTTACCATTGTTTTGGCCTCCACACTTGAACTGGCTTCTGGGTAAAAATAGAATGTAATCTTTGTGGGTGCTGAAATAGAAATTGAAAATCGAACTAGGGCTCTTCATTTTGACTTTCATCAATCTTAAGCAAACTCTCATTAATTTTGAGTATTTAATCACTAAGTTTCTAGCGAGCCTTTCGTTTTAAAGCTAAAGAGTGGTTTCAATTTGATCCTTCAATATCCGAAATACTTTTAAGTTATACAGGTGTAGACTACCTAGAAAATTGCCAAGTTAACTTAGGTTTACAGAATAAATTATTAACTTGTAATTGATGCTAGCTTTTTAAAGGTTTAAATGGTTTACTTGTGCAAAATCACTCTACATAATGGATAAAATGAGAACACATCCATTTAATTTCATAATATGATCTTAAGCACTAAGTAGTGAAGACATGTTAAGCAAAGTATTGCACGCTGCTCTTGAACGTTTCTTGGTCATAATCTGGTACTTCAGATAGGAACGGGGCGTCGGATGAACGTCTAACTGAAAAAATCATCTAAAGGGATAATTGTCTAATATCTGCATAAATAAAAAATCTGGAAAATCGTCTAAACGGAATATCGTATAATGGAAAATCACCTAAACGGAATACCGTATAATGGATAATCGTATAATGGACAAACGTCTAACTGCCGTTTCTGATGTTATATGGATAGCCGCAACGAGCGCCGCAGCACGAGCGAGGCAGGGACATTAGACGATTTTCCATTATACGAATTTCCTGTTAGACGATTTTCCATTATACGAATTTCCAGTTAGACGATTTTCCATTATACGAATTTCCTGTTAGACGACTTTCCGTTATACTGTTATACGGTATACGTTCTTCCAATTGGACGATTTTCCAGTTAGACGTTCGTCCGACGCCCCCCTCGCCCCACAGGAGCCGTATAATTGCTTGTCGTGACCATAGGAATAATGGATTTATTTTTTTGCATAGGGGAGCCATATACGGTTCGTGTGAACTTCGTTTTTGCTTGATTTTACTTCATTTTCACGTTAATTTACTTCATTAAAGAAAAAAAAATATTTAATTACAAAACGCTAGTAAATAAATACAGACGCAAACCTATTTACGTTACCTTTTAGACTTACATATCAGAATGCCCGAGCGGGAATCAAACCCGTGGGTCCAAAAGGCAACGTAAATAGGTTAGCGTCTGTATTTATTTACTGTTGTTGAGCCGTTGGTTTTCCGTCCTGTTTACAAAACCCTGTAGTCAGAAAAATGTATTTCTTAGGTTAAGCCTAGGCCAAACTGAAAAGAATATTAGAGAGTGGGGTAGCATATGAGGAAGCCAACTATTTGGTGGCCCCGATCTTGACATTAACACTAAAGAGATATTGTGTGCAACTAAACAATGACCGTTTATTTGTTCAAATAAAAATATTGACAAAACACATTTTATAGTTCAGGATAACTGACTAACCTGTTTGGTTTTCTATAAAGAGCTGGCTGTAAGGGGAAGCAAAGGAAAGGTAATTTTCTGGAAAGATGTTTTGCAGCCATTGTCTTGATTTTAGGCCTCTGAAACAAGAAAACATACAAATAACTAATAGGTTTCGGAGCGTGATCAAAACGTGGGAATGTGAAAGCAACTATGCAAACAACCATGTAGTTTTAGTACAAATCACAATAGAAAATATATCCAGTAGGTTTTTTTAAATTTCGAAAAAATTGACCACCTAATTAGCATAAAGTATGCAAATTACATACAATGTGGAAATCAAGTGTAATTAACTTTTGGGGGGAATTTTTGCATCAAACAAAAACCAAACTGGATAAAAACATATAAGGAAGATACTAACCAAACATTTCCCCACAGAAATAACCCTATTTAAGTTATTATTCAAGACTAACCCAAAATTTGCATAAATTATATGCACCTTTTCACCAAATTGTGTGATACAAGACCATCAAACGTTCGCGACAAGTTCACATACAGGCAGAGTTGTTTCGTCATCAATGGGCGGGGACTGTTACCACGTAC
The DNA here is from genome assembly GCA_023313725.1 of Lithobius niger. Lineage (NCBI taxonomy): Eukaryota > Metazoa > Arthropoda > Chilopoda > Lithobiomorpha > Lithobiidae > Lithobius > Lithobius niger. Next base: position 21,169 of record JAHWFP010270317.1, on the reverse strand, counting down.
GCTATATATGGATAGAACGACGAAGCTTTATTCCTAAGCGATCACCGGACGGAAAAAATCGAAAGAAGCTGGAATTTTAGGGAAGGAGAAACACGGGGAAAAAATAACTTCTTCTTACGTAAATGTAAAAGTTCTTTGTTATTTAGCCTTTATGCTTTATTGCTTTGTTGAAGATTGTTGGACGCGGGCGCTCTGCTCATCGACAAATGCAGCGGTTGGTTGCCATGCCAACAAAGCTGTGCAGCAAGCCGAACAACAAACATGTAACGCTATTCTAATTTGCCGTCAGATATTTCCCTTTTTACTGCTAATAAAGCATATTTCATGGGATAGCTGAAGTTCTAGCCTATTGTTTCTACTTGAATTGCTTTCTTATTGGATTTTTTATATCTGCTGTAATTTCATTGGTATTCGTTCTCAAACGCCGAACGGCAGTGCTCTTCCAACACGATCACATTGTACATCGCCAGCATTCTCGGCCCAGACTGCTGCGCCATCTGAAAACTCCCATGGCGTAAGTAAATTTTCAAAACCGTGCAAAATGGAAGTTATTTATTTATTTATTTATTTATTAAATAACATTAGTCGTCAGTTTCAAAAAGAATTGGACGATATCAAAAATAACAGTTTCAAAAAAAAAAACATTGAACAAACAAGAGAGCAAGTCGGTCCCTTCCTATCAACAATAACGGGCAGAGGAACAATTCTGCAAGTAAACTCTGAACAACAACTTGAAAAATAATATGCGACTCCTAATAACAACATTAAATATATTTTCAGCACGTTTCGTTAGCAAACTATTAACGAACAGACCATGCCCAGATCGTTTAGGAATGAAGCTTCGTCGTTCTATCCATAGATGGCGTACGTGGTAACAGTCCCCGCCCATTGATGACGAAACAACTCTGCCTGTATGTGACTATACTACTACTACTGCTACTACTGACTATACTACTACTCTACTACTACTATATTAAAGAATATATCTATTTAATTAACCTTGCTACTACTATTCCAAGGTCTTTGATGTGAACTTGTCGCGACTCCATCGAACATCGAACATATTTTTGTCAAATTTTCTTGTTAGCGATCCTCGTATATATGTGGGGCACGGTCAAATTTCGTAAGAATTGAACCAATTTCAAAGCCGTTATGCATCATTTACTGGCTAAATATATTTTGAAATATACGTTTTCGGCTGTACGTTTTTTTCAGTTGTAGAGAACGACTGGAGGCAACCGTGTTTTACAACGATTGTGCCTGCTAGTGTCGAAATGAAGAACTACAGCCTGGCAGCCGAGGGCCAATTGAGATATAGCTTCATTCAGAACATGTTTCTGCTTGAAAAGGCTAAGAAAACTGCCACTTTTTGGCAATAAAACAGTAGACAGCGTCCATAAACTCCTCACTTCCGGTTCAAATTTCAGAAGACAAGTACGCTGCACGATTTTACTAAATATTTAATAAAATTAAAAAATAACTACTGGAGATTTTTAAAATCGGTTTTTACGAAAAGAGAGAGAAATATTCCAGATATTTATTTCCACAAACAAAACAAAAAACTTTTTTTTTTCATGTCTGTATTACCCTTTAAATACCCACTCTGTATTCCTCTTTACTATTGTTACATTGGTACTACTAGAGTTATACTTTCTTCTTCACGGTGGGGATTTCCAGCTGAGGTCTACAGTTAATCTTGGGCGTAAGTTTGGTATCATCAATATCCGGTAATTTCTAGGGATGGGTCGGTAACCGAAACCGAAACCGAATTTTCGGTTTTTACTGAAAACCGACACCGAAACCGATTCGGATTTTGTGTCGGTTTTTCGTACGGTGTTCGAAAATCTAAAAAATGATTTTTTGTTTTACATTTTTTTAATAATTATCATTTTCTACGTATAAATGACAGCAAAGCTCCTAGCTATTAAAACGAAAATCGTAGAGGAAAAATGGTGCCACAGCTATACCCCACGGTCTATGACGCTGCTGAAAGTGAAAGCAGGAGTAAGTTGAAGCTAGTAATACAACTGTTGCAAGAAAAAAATTAGGAAAATTTGGTTGGGGTGGATGGTGGCAAAAACCGATACCGAAACCGAAACCGAGGTTTTTTGGGCGTGAAAACCGAAACCGGAACCGAAATCAAAAAAATGAAACCGACCCATCCCTAGTAATTTCCAATGCGAACTAAGTTGAGGGCTAAGGAATGAGGAGCCCCTAAGCTGCAGCCTAACTTAATGCGCAGCAGTTAGTCCCAAGCTGAAAAAAATCGGTGATTTCCAATCAGGTTTAGCGATAATCCTCGGGTTAATGAGCATGTTAGGCCTGGGACTAAGGATGAAATTTAGACCCAGGCACACCATGGTCTAAGTTGAGGTTTAAGCATCTCTTTCGAACGCGATGCTTCACTGCACGACGTGAAAGTTGGTATGAAGTGTGATTTCAGGGGTACATTTTCCCACCAGATCAACTCAAGTGTCACTCTGGTTAAAGGTTGTCGTCAGGTCAGTAGGAGACGATAATTTAACCTTTCTCCAATAGGGACACATAATTTTCAGTTCGTAAGTGTGAATTGGTTTAGGTTTTCGAAGTGATCACGTACATTGACATGTTTTAACAGATTAACATCATAACTAATTTGTACCGGGGCCATAGCAACCACGGGGATAGGGGACGAAACCTCCCCCCCCCCCCCAAAATCGCCGAAAAAGGCATAAAATACAGTTGGCAAATTCGAGTTGTCGAGTTGCCAAGGTTGGATTAAATTTCACTGCCAAGGTCCGATTAAATTTTACTGCAAAGTCCCATTTCCATGAATACTGGTTAATCATTATCAACCCTCGGTCAGTTTGAAAATAACGTTTCAGATGCTTTTTTCTTATTAGCTTTCGTAACACTTCTGTTTTGCGAGTAACTGAAACGCTGTCCTTGACCGTTTCTAATCGCTTCCCTGCAGCTCTCCTCTATCCACGCGACTGTTAAGAAGTATAGTCGGTTTGCCAAATGGTATTTTTAACCTAAACCTGGAAGTATAATGTCCGCCCAATGTTTTATGGTGTTTTGTGTTTCTTCAAGACATACTTAATGAAATTCTGCGTGGTGCCACTTTGTCACCCTTGGGAAAATTTAAATATCAAGATCATATATCAGCCCAGCCATATCTTTGCTTATAGAACAGACAGGTTAATCATTTTGGCGTATAATACTATGTTTTCAGGGTCAGGAAATACTAATAACGGATTATCTTGTTGAAAAAATATACACCCTTTTTTTTAGGGGCTGGTATCACAGCGCCATTCAATTTATCGCTCATTTTCAACTTTCAACTGGTATTCTGCCGTTTCTAATTTAGGTGGAAGACCTCAATTGGATTCATTCGAAAGGTTGGAATGTCTTCATTGCATCAAGGGTAAATAAATGGGTTTATCATTGTTAGGTACCGAGCTACGCTTTTTTTTACTAGGGACTGGTATCACAGTCATTGTTCAATTGATTAACTTTCAACTACTATGCTTACGTTTGTAATTAAGGTGAATGACTCCAGTTAAGTTCACTCAAAAGGTCGGAATGTCTTCCTTCGAATGAGTCGAATTGGAGTCGTCCACCTAAATTAGAAACGTCGGAATAGTTGAAAGTTGAAAATGAGCGAAAAATCAAAAGGTGACTGTGACACCAGCCACTAACACAAAAGGCGTATATTTTATCAACCAGTCAATCCGTTGTTTGTATTCCCTGACCCTGAAAACATAGTATTAGGCACCAAGATGATTATCCTGTCTGTTCTACATGTGAAGATATGGCCGATATATATGATTTTTCAGCCATCTTGGCCGCCATCTTGAATATTTAAATTTGCTTAAAGGTGACAAAGTGTCACCCTGCAGAATTTCATTAAGTATGCCTTGAAGAAACACAAAACAGCATTATACATTGGGCGGACCTTACTTCCAGGTTTTTGGCCCTGCTACCAGACTAGTATGCGAACTCAGAGCTAGGTTGTGCCTAGCGGGAAAAGAGCCGATTTGTTTGCCTGTTAGCCCAGCACCACCATGGCTTACAATATCATAGATAATGTAAAAACTAAAAATAAAATAAAATAAATATGCTTTAAACTGTACATCGCCTAAGCTTAAAGTCTTGATAAGAATTAACTTCGCGAAAATCATACACAGATGGCAAAACTAAAAGTTGAGTTGGCTATTTTAATTTAGGTAGTCTTTCTTTGTTAAATAGTGCCCAGAAGGCGGTTCAGTAAGGAGTGACTCCGAACTGGTATTTCGGGGGGAAGGGGGGGGGGGGTTACTGATATATTAATATTCCAAAACACAGCACCACTGCCATAATTTAAAAATTTTCTTAAGTAAGGCAGAAACGTTAACAAAACTACATAGAACAAAACTTACTAACGATTTCTGCAAAGTTTTCGCCATCTGAAGTCGTGAAATGTCACAAATTTCATTTACTAGTTCGTCTGCTAGCCCATTCTGCCATTGTTTTAGTTAAAACGTGAACTTCATGATAATCGGGTATAGCTGGCACAATTAAAAACTCAGTTGAAAATTGAATTGGCTGTTTAATTTGGTGTAGTCCTTTTTCTGTTAACCTATCGCTACTACGATTTGAAGATCCTTTTGTATAAAACAATTCCATTTTTTATACAATAAACTTGTTAAAAATTCCAAAAGAATTCGAATGTACAATTTGACAATAAGAGTCCATAAGATCTCAAATTAAAGGACAAAAGCGACCCAAAGGACACTAAATGAGGGAAACATTTACCTAACATCCCTGAATCAAGGGAGAAAAAAATTAAAATGGAGCATGTCGATTTCATATTATATTTAAAAGCTTTTCTCCAATAATACCTCAAAAAATTGTTTTGAACAAAACTGAGTGAAAGGTTTCGCCATTTTTTCCCATATTTTTTCATTTTTGAAAAACTGGAACATGTTGTCGCTTTAAAATGAGGAAGTTTTTTGCAGTAATACCCTCTAGGTCGTTTATGACAAAACTGACCAAAGATTTCAATATTTTTCAGCTCTTGACAGTCCATTTGAAAAATATTTCTCCCCTACTGCCATGCTTGCAGACAGCAGTTCACTGGCATTCATTATGTAGCCTAGACGTCCAAAATATATCCTTAACCCAACCCCCAATCGTCAATGGCCAGCTATGGGCCTGTTTATGTAATTTTAAACTGAAATCTGCTAAATTTGGGAAGAAAATATTTTTAAAAAACTGATTCAGTCACAGTTAAGTTTTTACGAAAATTGCTATTCTGAAAACCGAATAAGAAAAATCACCGAAATTTGCTTGAAAACAATTTGATACACGAATCTCGACGTATCTTGGAGATGCCAAACGCGTTGATACTGTTTACAGGTGATATGACGTCACAGGAAGGGTATTAACCAATCAGAGTACTCTATACTAGCTAGACGTCAACATGGAAATCGCCAAGATTACCCAGTACTACTTTAGGCCAAAGGTCGGGGTCTAGCTAGTACTGTACTAGTAAGTCCCCAACTTAGGCTAGCATTCAAATCACCAGTAAATTTGGTCCGAAGCTCAGTCCTGAGGTCGAGGTCTAGCTAGGCCGGGGCTTACATTACGCCTGGTCATGTTTAGACCTCAACTGTTAAAGACCCCACCGTTAAAGAACAATTTGAACCGACTGCCGCATTATATCGTTTCACCGGGTGCCAAATTTATGAAGGAAACCACAACAGCAGCCACACTTCTCAGAACTTACGTTGATGGCTATAACTTTGTTTAGAATAGCTTTGATGATATCCAACCTTTGCTTGTGAACTGGGATTAAATAAATAGCTCTAGATGTTATACAATGGCACACGACGATGATCTCATATAGTATGGCGCCCTGCAGTGCTGAAGAAAGGAAAGGTTTATATCCTAAAACAATAGTCGCGCATTTACAGGAGACAGAAATGAAGCTTGTAATCACTACAAAACTACCAGAAGCCTTGTTCCTGAAAAGATTTTAATAAACACTAGGTCTACCTCTTGTTTTCCTACAAAATCAAAAAATAACTGGCGGAGCGAGCAAAGCCTAGCCTATAACGAACATCAAATTGCAAAATGTTCGTTGGTCCGCTGGTTGGTCGCACATTTTTAGTCTGGGTAGAGCCCAAACGAAAGATCGGATTGGAATGAAATTTGGTACAATGCTTGATACCCCAATTAGTATTGCTGAGCCAAAATTTGCCATAAATCAAACAATTATTGCGGGAGAAATTATAAAGTATTGAATTTATTTCTAACACTCATCATTGTAAATTTGGAGTTATGAATAGTTAAGGAATTCCGACGAAGCATGCACCACGCTGGTGGTAGTCAAGTGAACTTTAAAAAACAGGGCAAAATTAAATTTTGGTTGCTTCTTCTAGCTGATAACCTTTTTTGGCGTAACTCATTGAAATAATAATATTTGATTGTCACATTTTAATCACTACTGGACATCGCAACCATAAAAATCAAAAGGATTCCGTTAACGATACACCTTAGTATCATTTGAAAAAAAGAATGCTTGGAGGGATTACCTTCAGCATGGCGACGAAACTAGCATTTACATCATAACCGATGTGAATCCCGAATATGAAACCTAAATCATCGTATCACGGCGAAGCAATACATATAAAACGAAACTATCAACAGACGACGTATTTACACCACAGCACGAAACAACATATCTGCGTCTAATAGTTTAAAGATTCCTCTTGATATTATTGCGTATTCATGAATACGCCTAATCTCAAACGCAGCTGCTACTTACGAAGTAAAAATGACAGCTAAAAATTTGGCCTAAAACCTAAAAGTTAGGCCTAATGGGTAAAGTAGGCCTAAGAGCTAAAACACTTTTTGGCCTACAATATTGCGATCGTTGCTAGTAGGTTGTAATATGGTTTTAAGATCGCTGTCACTGTGCGTAGTAGAGGTGTGCACCTCAATATTTTCGTTGGTGGCGATGTCAACTATTAGACCAGCGGCAGCATTGCCAACCTGCTGAATCTTTTGAGTATTGTTAAAAACTATGGCTCTGATGATTGTTTGGCTTACAGTTAAATGCTTTATTATTAACATGTAATTTAATGAAGGCACTTTGCGCAGCAGTAATTATTGTTGTAAACAATGCCAGAAGTATTAACGGCGGCAGCTCCACGTGCTTTTTTATTTTTAGTCGGCGGCGATGGCTCACATCTTTAGTGTCTGATGTGGAAGCTAAAAATAACTAAACAGACACTAAGTGATGGAACAAACGAAAGCCTATTAAAATAAATATGATACGTATTTGAAGAAAAGTTTGTCTAAACTAAGACAAAGGCCTGCAAATGACAGCAGTACGTCACACCAAAAGGCAAAGAGGCCAAACTTAGCCGAGTGAACATTTCTCCCAGATTTTTAAGGAGCATTAACAAATATGGTGCGGTCATTAAAATAAACAATATAAATTTTAAATAAAGGTCTGTTCGCTCCGCCTACAATAGGCCCAAAGCCTGTTTCCTAGTATTGAAGCCAAAATTCCAAACCAGCAAAAGTCAACTGTAGATTCATAATAATTGCACTCACAAAATGGAAACCAGCAAGTAAAAATATTCTATAACCTGGAAGTTCTTATGCCAAGCAGATCAGTTCCTTTCTGATTAAATTTGATTTTTGGTTTTATCTTTAAAACCATACTGTAACGTTTAACGTTCCATTTACAGGTGGTCCAAAAAAATACTGACGACCCAACATTTTCTAAGTCCAAATTTTCTAGTTAGCACCCCTCAGAATTAGGAGAGGACAGAAATCTTCCTGTTTCATTAGATTTCATTTCTGTCTTATCCTGGTTCTGAGGTGTGCTATCTAGAAAAGTTGGACTTAGAAAATGTTGGGTCGTCAGTTTTTTGTGGACCATCCTGCATACCAATTAATGGCTATTAGCTTAACACCGCTACTTATTTATTCAAAACTGAAGTATTTTATGCGTAAAACCTCAATTTTACTGCATATTTTCTTTACTTAACTAGTATTTCGTGAACACGTGCCGGCAAAGAAAAAGAAGAAATGCCATTGATAGAACTTTTTCTCGAAATTATACAAAAAGCCAAATGGTCATAAAATAAAGACTTGGAATACTGTCTTTCCTTTATCCTACCAAGAACTGCCTTCATTGCAAAATCATATTTAGACCTACAGATCATTTGGTCTAATTTTAAAGAATATGCATTCACTATTCCTATACTATACTTTGTTCCACATTATGTTTCCAGAAAACTGACTGTATGACGCCACGTTTTCTTCCACTACGAGTGCAAAAATATTCCGCAAACATCCCATTCGTAAACTCTAACAGTAACTATGTTGAGTCGACAAGTGTGGGTTCCACATGTTTTTGCACTCTTAGTGCATGGAAACGAGTCGTCATCCAGTCAGTTTTCTGAAAAATAATGTGGAACAAAGTATAGCACATTTCCTTCAAAGCGGCTTACGCGCCTGGTTGTAAAATCAAAGATACACTTACGGACAAAGAAAAAAAAAACAAATAGCCATCAAAAGGGACCTACTCTTCGATCACTCTGTCAGTTACATGTCTAGCTCCCCCTCTTCCCGTGCTCCCCCTCCCCATCTTCCTAGAATTTCTTTCGTGATAAATCCGTGTATTTGCAGTCCTTGACGCAATTCGAAAAATATAAATATATATACTCAGTGTCGGATTGGCCCGCCCGGGCTTCCGGTTATGCTCGAGGAGGCCTCACTAGAGGAGGCCCATTCTGTAGTTCGGCTTTTTATGTAGTGCAAAGCAACGCACACAAGTCGTTGCAGCTCACACAACAACGCATAGCAACCCGGGGTTTATACAGGTACAAAAAAAATCATCAAATATATATCTGCATCTACTTACGTTGTTTGGGAAAGCGCAGCCGGAACAGGAAGTCCAATTAATGTAAAAGTAGTAAAATATCTTAAAAATCTAAAATGTCGAATGTTTTGAAACACGTGCATGGTTAGTGGCGCACTTAATGTCGAAATCTAAACGTGCGACTGTAGCTACAGCAACGAAGCAACGGATATATCCTTAGAGATTGTTTACAGGTTACACGCGTGCAAAAAAAAAAAATCAATTACACTGTCCCAGGGTTCTGAAAGTGCTGCACGCAACACGTTCTAACGGACATAAATGATTGCAAAAGTTTGCTGTAGGCAAACACGTAAATTTACCTAACATTAAATATAGGCTATTTAGCACCCATGAAAGCTTATTCACCACGATAAAGTTTTAATAGTAAGAAAAATGGTATTCTATCCTTGGGCCAATAGGAAATGTTTACGTGTACAACTCGGATGTGGTAGGGATATAAAATTAGAATTAAGACTAGTGGCCAGATTGAGCAACTCGGTTAGCCTCGTAAGATGTCACAGAGTAACGAACATGGCCATCACCAATTAGTAGCAGTGATAATAACGGGTTAGCAAGTTACAGTGTGTACAGTGGGGGGGGGGGGGCCCCCCGAGGCTGAATGGCGCGTCGACAGCTTGGTCATTAGCGCCAACCTCAGTCACAGTGCAGCGGTCCGGGCCGCCACTGCACCACACATCACAGAGACATTATTCAAACCCCTAATCTAAATCCAGTGGCGTAAATCAATATTTTTTTCTGGGGGGGGGGCGTACACATTTTTACTCCCCTTCATCCCCTTTTTACGCCTCATTCGCATTGAACAAGAATAACTCCTGATTGGGGGGCATGTTTTAAAATACTTTGCTCATACGTTTGTTTTTT
>JAHWFP010270313.1:25737-44454 GCA_023313725.1 Lithobius niger | reverse complement strand
TTTTTTTTGGTGTTCGTGTGTACCTCAATATCGCATTCTTCCCTACTCTTGACTCATTACACTGTATGATTTAACGGTTTTTCTTTTCTGGGTAAGAAGGAAGTCGGGCACATTCTCCTTCTTAACACCTTGGCTACCGCGTGGGCAGGTCTACTGGCAGACCAATGTCACTTATATGTGACATCTGCAGGGTAGAATTCAATGCCTTGCTAAGTGGTTTCAGTGGTTTTAGAAGAATCGTTAATCTTTGGTTTCAGTCTGAGGCAGCGAATTGAAATCTTAGTGGTGATCCGGACAAGGTTGATGGGTACCCGTATTTCGCATATGTGGGTACCCGTATGCCATACCCCATTTCTACCCATTTATGTTGCATACTAGCTGTCCCCCGGCGTAACATACGCCGGTCTAGCCGATTCCCGAATACCTAATTACCGGTCGGAATGGCACCGACACCCCTCCTCTCTATTCCCCCACCCCCGCATCCCCCTGCCTCCCTCCCCTACATTCTCCCACTGCATGGTCAGATTGAGCCACCTCCCTGGTCACCCCTTTCTCGCTTGAACTTCAGTAACACACACACACACACACACGCATACATGATGAATTTGCTCAGCGCCACTCAAGCAAATGTTATGGATAACTGGTCTTCCATAAAGACAGAAATGAGGTATGACGCCATCACTACTTTTGAAGTAAACTACAGCTGTTTAAAATTGTGCAAATGGTTAGAAAGTCTGTATAAAATATATTAAGATGTTTTCGCTTAAAAAATAATATTTACTTTTTAAACTAGCACTATTAGTATTGTTTACATTAAATTAATATTTCGTAATTCAGTAGGCGAATTTTATGTCCACAGACTGACGTCGCGTATATGCGACATGGTATTTGTAATATGGCATGTGACATGGTATATGCAACATGGTAAGAGACAATTTGTTGCAATTTCAGGACCTTTCAATAAACATTTGCAAGAACTGCTGTTTGGTTCGCAAACTTATATAATAAAATATAATGATGCGTATTAGCGACATTGGTCTTCAAGTGGAATTTATGCCTACAGACTGATTGGTGTCTTATATACTTATGTGACATGGAACTTTTTAGCGGGATATTAAAAAAAATCATTATAATGATTAATAAACACTTAACAACAACAATTTCATCCTACTGACATTTCCTGGTAGACTTCTGGCCTGTAAGTCGCTACCTTAAAATAAGGCTTGGTAGCCAAGGTATTAAAAGGCCTCTTTTAATGCAATAGGCTTTCCAAGAGCTGCGGTCCCATTAATTCTTCGTCCTTCAGTAGATACCTAATAGGAATGAGCTAATAGAATGATTTTAACTCGAGCCAAGTTTGCTGCAAAAGAGTTGAGTGTTGAGGAGATGGTGAATAGAAAGAAACATTTATTGTTTTAAAAATTCTTTTCAACTGGTTGGGATTTTATTAAAAATTAACTATTGTTTAAAGGTACAATAGGCACTTTGCAGTGAATCCGCCCATGCTCTAGCATGTAGCATGGGTGTTAGGTAGCCTTGACCAGACAACTGGCCGTGGTAACAGCGTTCTTGCCAAAGCACAGCATTGAGTTTTTTGTTGCCGCTGGAAAAGATACATTACCAGTGAATTTTTGCATTATTCCTAGAATAATGCTGCGTTTCCATAAAGGTTTTCTAGTTGCTTGTAGCCGTCAGCTCGGTAACCTGAATACGCATGCGCAGGTGCATTCCTCCCTATAAAAGTGCTGTCGCGCAAGAGGGCTTCATTATTTTCCTCTAGCCTCCACGGAGTGAACTTTGATTTCGTTGCCTGAGCCTCATCGTCCACCATCTTGAAGACCATCTGCTTTCGCCGAGCTCTTTCGCCGGTAGAAGACCTCTGCTCTATCGCTCGAAAGATTGCAGCTCCATGGCAAGAAACAAAGGTGCATAGAAGGATGTTTCCTCCCGGAAGACCACCTCTTCGTCCGCCAGCTATCCTTTAGCTTGCCCTAATGTTGCCATCGGCCTTTATCGACCACCTCTGGCTCCTGCTTTCCTGCAAGTGTCGGACAACGGTGTCGCTCTTGTCTGTCCAATCCATGATTCCTTCACCGCCTTCTCCCATCGGCGATAAGGTCAACACATCCCGTACTTTCCCGATTCAATGCGCTCAAGAATCACCATTACATCACGACCAAATTCTTTCCAGAATAACGTTTGATCTGCAAAAGAGACCTACTTAATGCTTAAATGTTAATTAAAGTATCCTCCACGACTCGACCTTCATAAACATTCTTGTACTTCTCCCGTCTCGTCGTTCGACCTATCGTCCCACTATTTATGGCGTTCAACAGTGCTGACCTGACAATCCATCCGCTTGCTTTCGTGAAGCGAAGTAAACCAATTAATGGATCATGCTATCCACGACTTCCATTATAAACAGAAGCAACTCGAGCCTCCTGCTTCACTAACCAGCGATGCCAATCGCACATACGCTCTTTCGCCACCTCCCTCAACGAAGAAGCAACGATTGTCCCTGGATAAGTCTTGCTTTCGCCGGCATTCCGCCCCGCCTTCCCGTCCATCAACGCATAAACATCCGCCTCCTCGGGACGACGAAAGCGCGAACTAGATTCGGTGTCGACCCTACAGTGATATATTCTGGCTGACGAATCTCATGTGGATCCAAACGATAGCACCTCCAATTGTCATGTTTTTTCCTAGATACGCCACATGGGGAAGAAGGCCCTTCTGCTATTCCTCCTTTGGAACTCCAAAAACCTTTGAAAACATTGCTTTATTTACAAGCTGAGTTCTTCAGATCAAGCCCCAACACACAATTGTGGCCTATCAACAGGCTTTGGTTTTGGCCTTCGGGATCGCAACTTGTTTAAACGCTCTGTTGTCGGCCAAACAATCACACTTTTGACGAACCTTTTTATGCAACATTCTTCTCGGGGAAGGCAAACCTCTCGAGCTTGATATGGAACCTCCTCCACCTCGTCCCGGTTGTGAAAATTTGTTTTTTTAAACACTTCGGTGAAGGCTCTGCCAATCCAAGGATTATTGACACCTACCCTCAATGAATTTCTAACTGCAGAAACCAAGATAGCTTTTGAATCGCTCTGCATATTCCTAAGACAACTGAAATTCTAAGTTACATCCTCTTTGACAACAAAAAATTACTCTGCCATGGTCTCTACACCGCCTCTTAAGCTGACCTCCTAAACACTGCCATCAACGCTCTTTGTGAAAAGCTCTCGTCGGACCCTACCCCAGCCGAAGTCAAGCAACTATCCTCACTCATCTCTCAACTCTTCCAGCAAGCCTGCTTTGCGTTTTTCCACTCAATGAATTGGTTCACAAAAAAACTTTCTTTAACTCATCTCTACTTTTGAGAGACATCACCCTCCAATCTGCTTCAAATTTAAATGACTCTACCAAGCATTGGCTAAGAAATCAGCCCATCCATGAGTCGGACACACTTTTCCGTGGACATATTCCCAACTTAGCACCCCTTCTTGATGTCTCACGGAAACCAAAAGAAAACAAGCCGAAACAACAACACAACCTTTTCCCAAAGCCTTCAAGCCCTACAGTCAGTTCAACAAGGAGAACTGGTAAACAAGCGGCTTCAGCGACTGCCTAGTCGCACCGGTCTTCTGTACAGTTCCTTCACTTCCAATGTTGAGGCGCAAACCTCTATCACGCACTACAACAGCTATCTCTATATATTAATCTAAATGCAGTAACCATCACAATTGTAGGTAAAAATGTGTTAGCTTTTGGGCCTATTTTACATTTTAGGCGTAATTGTCAGCTTTTAGGCCTAATTTTAACCAGCAGTTTTAATTTCGTAAGTAGCAGCTAACGGAGATTTGGATTGTATAGTATGCATATTCATTTTTGCAACACGGTGTACCTTTGGGCACACAGTTACAGTGTTACAACGTAATGTGCAACGTACCCTAATAGATCAATGGTAGTAGGGAAGTGACGAGAGAGACGCTGTTGATGAAGCCAACAGCGACTCTAAGCAACTTGATATTGCCGTGGTAACATAATTTTAGGCCTAATTTTAATTTTTTAGGCCTAATTCTATTTTTAATGCAATTTTAATTTCGTAAGTAATAGATTTAGGCCTAATGGAGAATTTGGTTCGACGGTAAGCCTATTCAATCATGCAACAATGCGACAAGACTATTGTAAACAATACTAAAATCCATTTGTTTTTATTAAGTGTTATCTTAGGATTTCAATTCGACGATCAAATGTATTTATTTAATCTAGTTACGTCGAAGAAGTCTTAATAGCTATAAGGAATCAACGATGTTTTAATTTGCCATGTTATTTAACTAACTTGTCACATTGAATCTAACATTGTAAACAATGGTCGTCTCTATCTGGTACCGTGGCGAAGTTGAAAAAAGCGACGGACGGACGGACGAAGTCGTTGCAATAGTCTTCTCAGCCAGCACGGCTGTACAGAAGACTAAAATCAAGACACTCCAGAGCAACTAGGACACTTCCTACGACCGTCACCACAACGACAACCAGTCCTTTCGTAGTAAACCAAACAACAATGTAAAAGGACGAAACATTCGCAGACCACTACTGACAGACGCAGTCACTATTCTTCCCCGAGTGCAAAGGGCAAACCTCGCAACAACCAATGACGTCCAACCTCTTCAAACACTGCTAGTCGGAGGTCGTGTTCGCCACTTCCTACTGGCCTGGAGGACACTCATCTCAAATCAACAGATACTCTCCATCATCCAACACGGCTTCCGCCCAACCCTCATCACCAAACCAGCCTTCACCTCCCCACCCCAATGGGAACTCGCACCGCCAGCAAGCAAACACCTCTCATCCGAAATGCAAGATCTCCTCACGAAAGACGCTTTAAAGGAATGCTCCAAGCCAAAAAACCCTGGCTTCTATAGCTTGATCTTCCTGCGCCCAGGAATATACATGTGGCGAAAGACTCATATTTAATCGCAAACCACTCAACCGCCTAATGGAAAATTGCCACTTCAAGATGAAAATCTGTACACCATTCACAAATCTTTAAAGCCAGGTGACAGGATTGTATCAATAGACTTGGAAGACGCATACCTTCATGTTCCACTATGTACGTCAGTGCACCATCTATTCCACTTCATGTACAACAACTAAGTCTACGAGTTCCAGTGGCTACCTTTCAGCCTAAATACAGTGTCCAGGATTTTCACACTCGTACTAAAACCCATCTTGGCCCTTCTTCATCAGAATCAAGTTTCAGCAAGCGCTTACCTCGACGACTGGTTACTAAACAACCAAAATTCAACCCAACTAGTTCTCCATGGAAACTTCACCATCAGTCTCCTCAACCAACTTGGTTTCGGCATGGATATAAAAAAATCAAGACTTAGCCCTGCTCAGAACTTCATCTTCCTAGGAATCTCATTCAACCTTGTCTCTGCAACAGTGATGCCCTCATCAGACAGAATAGAGGACATGGTATCCCAAGCACGATCCTTTCATCAAAAACCAAGACACACCCTCAAGGATCTCAACTCGTTCATCGGCCAATTAGACTCAATGGCAAGTCTCGTCCCCTACGGCAGATAGATGACGAGACCCTTCCACCACTACTGCATATACATGTGGGGAAATCTACCAGATCAACAGAACCTCTCCCAACTGACAAACGAACTTTTCCCTAACCCTCTTGTGGTAGTCGAATGTCCTCAATCTCTCACAGGCGGTTTCAATTCATGAACCCCTTCCAGACCTCCTCCTCCTAAGCAACGCCTCTCTGGAAGGCTGGGGAGCAGACGTAGCTCATGACGAGATATCTGGCTCCTGAAAAAAATCAAGATCAAAACCACATGAATGTCTAGGAACTGAAAGCAGTCCTGAAAGCAGGTGTTGAATCTTTAGTTTTATGACGGCATCTTATCAAGGGGAAAGTCGTCCAAGTTCAAGCAGACAACACCACGGCAGTGGCTTACATATGGAAAGAAGGGGGAATGAAGTCCTGTCAATTCCACGCAGTAACCGCGTCAATCTTCAGACTGTGCATAGTAATCAAAACAACAATACTGCCTCTCCACATCCCAGACAACAGGAATGTGATTGCTGACTCACTCTCTCGCAAAAAAACTTCCATCGGGGGAATGGACCCAAAAGAAACCCAAAAAGAAATCGGAATATCTTTTTAACACTTGGGGCACACTAATGATCAACCTGTTTGCCACAAGGCACTATGCCAGACTTCGCCAATTCATCAGCCCATTACCCAACGAATGAGCTTGGGGAGTGGGTGCGCTAACCTTTCCGTGGAAGAACATGTACGCCTACCTCTTCCCTCCGTTCCTACTTCTACCACAGTTCCTCCAGAAAATAGTGCAGACACAAAGAATGTTCTTACTAGTTGCACCAAACTGGCCATCAGCGGCTTGGTTCCTACAACTTCTGAGCCTCCTAGTCGACGACCCAACAAGTCTATCAACAACCCCAGACCTATTACCACAGAAGAAAGGAACCAAATTCCTGCCAAGCATAAATGCGCTGAAACTACACGGGTGGCTACTATTATCAGGCTCATCAAAGAGGCAGGCATTCATGAGGAGCCAGCTAGTAACTACTCCGTAACCCTAGAGCACCCTACGACCCAGCAGCATCCTATAGGGGAGGAACCCAAGGGAGGTGCTCACCACCTATCTTTGATGTGGTCTAACTGTGAATGCAAAGATTCATGTGTAATGTACGTTTTTCAGCGGCAACAAGAAACATAAATTTGCCAGCTCTCGGGTAGAACCCACTGAAATTTGATTCTTTGTCTAGGAAAACATACATTACCTTAACTACCCTACATCCCCTCTCGAGTCACCTCCTTGACCATATTGAGAGCAAAAATGATGAAGCCCTTTCCGTGAGAGTGCCTTTATAGGGAGGAATGCTCCCGTGCATGCACATTTGGGTTACCGAGCTGGCAGTACAAGCAACTAGAAAACCTCTATAAAAACGCAGCATCATTCAAGGAATAATGCAAAAATTCACAGGTGATGTAGGCAATGTTTTACTAGGCAAATAAAACAAATTTCAGCCGGCCCTATTCAGGGGCTGGCAAATTTAGCTTTTTAAGCAATGGCAGGAAAGCATGCTAGTGTGTCAGGCGACTTCATCGCAAAGTGCCTACTACAGCTTCATCGCAAAGTACGTGGGTGTATGTTTACAAATGTTTACTGGTTTTAGGGATGCAACTTAAAACGGATTTGTCGATTGGACTTTAAGCTATGCCACTGGTATATTGAAATGTCAAAATCATCAAAAACTGGCTGTTATCACATTTCGACCGAACACGAATTTTTCGTGTGTGGGTATCCTCCGAGCCGAGTTTGAGTACAAGTTGCATGTTCGACATGGCTCGAGTATTACACAAGCCTGGGCCTGGTAGCTATGGTTATAGTTGACAGGCAGTCACATGCCAGGTGTTGATTCTTTAATTTTATGATGACAGATTGGTATATTTGTGAGGTGTGGCAGAGCTTGTATGAATTCGCTGTTCAAATCCCCTTTTCTTGCTATTAATTCTACTGGAGATCGTATCTTTATTTTTCTGTTAGTTGCCCAAAGAGTTCTTTAATGAGGAATGAAGATCATGCCATTTGATTGGTCTTAACATTCAGTTTTATTCGGCTCACTATTCCAATTGTGTCAAGAATTGCCAGGGGTTGAATTGCCAAGTATCTATTCCCAAGAGTTCTTTTAGGGAATGTAATAAGAGTTCACACTTTATGCCTAATAGACTAAAGTCCTATTCATTACACCTGCTTGTCAATTCTAGTCCTTGGCTACAACAACTTTGAGGGAAAACAAACATGTCCTCCAGCATCACTGGTTGAACACTCCAATGCAATGTTACAACAATACCAACCTGTCTCACTACAACAATTGGCCCTCCAATACAACTTTTATATCTCGTCACAGTCTTTAACTTGCTGACAGTTAATTTTCAACAGTCTTTCCTATTTGAACAAAGATGAAAATTACACAATGAATGATCCAACAAGCCATTTGCACTCAATGATCTCGAACAATAAACACAAGAAAATATTACAGGCTGAATCGGGGCTTAGAGTGGCAAAGGTAATTCGCAGCAGTTATTCAAATTTTTAAAGTAGCAGCAATTCAACCATGTGTTTTGGTGTGTTTATCTTCAGGTTGGATCTCCTACTTTGACGATCCTTCATCTTACAGATCCTCACATAGACACAGCTTACTTGGAAGGATCTCAAGCAGAATGTGGTCTTGAAATGTGCTGCAGAGATGATTCTCCTCCTTCAAGTATCGGTGTCACTGCTGGGCCATGGAGTGCTTATCAGAGGTGTGACATTCCTGTAAGAACAATGGTCAGCATGTTGGACCATATCAATGCAACTCTTAAGGTAAAAAAAATTATTATAATAGAGTTTCACCAGGAGTGGTGCAAAGGAAGAACCATAGGTCATGACGGTGAAGTATCTGTGTTAATATTACCCAGGGTTTATCTCTTGTTCTAAATTGCGACCCCATGTGGCGAGTTGTTGAACAAGTAATAGACATAACTTTTACAGATAACTTAAGTAAAATTACGTAGTGTAGATTTATCCCTAATAATTGGTACACGCCAAACCCATTCTAGACAGCAGGAATGTTGAAACAGTCTTGAAACGTGGAAGGAGTTTCGTTTGAACGGTTATTGATAATCCGATTGTATTACAACAAAATCTTTTGTCTTTTATCTTATTTTACTTTTTGTTATGTGTCGAATTATCGGTATATTGTTATTATTACATTAATTCGATTGAAAAATATGTATTTGTGTGTAATATTCATTCAGCTGGGTTTACCATCGCAAACCTAATAATTACCGACACGAAAATTAACAAAACGAAAATTACCCATCGTTATGATGGAATCATATAGGCCAGCATCTTTACTGCGGTATTGATTTTCCATTCAGCCTTGTACCTCAAAATTTGTTTTTATCAGGATAGTAACACTTATTGAGAGAGTTTTTAAATATTATCTGGATAAAAAATGTTTATATCCTTGCCACCCTTTATTCAAGCAAAGGCTGACTGTTGTAAAAATTACATTTTTCGCCTTGTGACGCCAAGCTACTTCTTGTGCAGGCTGGAAAGTTGCTTTGAATTCCCTGACCGTTACTTATCAGCAGTCCTTCCTATTTGAACAAAGATTGAAATTACACAATGAACGATCCAACAAGCCATTTGCACTCAATGATCTCAAACAATAAACACAAGAAATTATCACAGGCCGAATCGGGGCTTAGAGTGGCAAAGGTAATTCGTGCCAAAGTTTAGCATTGCTTTCGCAAAGTAAGGTTCTGGCGAAGTTGCATCAACTGGTTTTGATACTGGTAGTAGAGCTACAGTATGGGGTAAGGTGGCCTATGTAGTCCATGCTGTTAGTGCAAAAACATTTCACTTCCGGCAACAAGCTGCATATTGTACATGGAAGCTGCTCACATGTTGTAGTTTACAAATCCGCCGGGAGACACTCCCGGAAGTGACACGTATAGGCGTGATGACGTCATCAAAATGGCCACCACATGATGTACTAAATCTCTACTATCTCTGGAACTAATTAATCAATCCTATCGTGCGACCTATTGTTGGAAAGATAATTTAATTTGCTAAAAGAAATGACAGAACAATATATCCCATAAATCTGTTAGTTTTGGTTTAATCTGAAGAAAAACATAATATGTTGGAAAGATAATTTAATTTGCTAAAAGAAATGACAGAACAATATATCCCATAAATCTGTTAGTTTTGGTTTAATCTGAAGAAAAACATAATATGACTGCTGTGCGATATACTAATTCCAAATTATCTCTGAAACTAATTGGTCAATAATTTCGTGCGGACTATCGTTGGAAAGGTAATTTAATTTGCTAAAAGAAATGCCGGAACAATGTACGCTGTAAATCTACTAGTTTCTACGTAATTTAAAGGAAAGCAGATTATGACGTCCTCAAAATGGCGACCATGCAACATACTAAGTCTCGTGTATCTCCGGAACTAATTGATCAATCTTTTCTTGCGACCTATCGTTGGAAAGATAATTTAATTTTCTAAAGGAAATGCCTGAACAATGTATCTCGTAAATTATTTAGTTTTTGTTTAATGTGAAGGAAAAGATACCGGGCATATCACACGAACGCGAGGAAACAAAAAACTTGTTACGGCAGCTGCAAGAGAGAAGAAAAACCGACCCAGACCTCGTCGTAAGAGGAGGGAAAATAGTGAAGAGGAATGCAACTCTCCAGCTAACAAAGCAAACTCACACAACAGCCAGCGACCAGCCTCCTGCGAAGCTGTAACTGATAGTGAATTAGTTGTTTTACTTGCAAATTTTCGGAGCTTTAAGAACAAGGAATTGCAGCTCGACGAGTTGCTACTTAGTGAAATGCCTGACATTTTGTTGTGCACCGAAACTTGGCTGAATGAAGAAGATCAGACATACTGCTGGTTTCCTAGAAATTACAATGTGTATAGAAGAGATAGAGAAAGCAGAGCTGGTGGTGTTTTGATTGCAGTCAAAGATTCGTTGGAAAGTGAACAAATCACTGTTGAAGATTCAGAGGGGTCTGAAATCTGTTGGTGTAAGGTGACCATTGCTTGTGAGATTTTTTGGTTTGCTTGTGTCTATAGGGGACAAGAAGATAAAGATGCAAGTGATGTACTTTACGAACAATCTAAAAAAATCTTGCCTGGAACTGTCGTAATGTGGTTATTGCAGGTGATTTTAACCTTCCAGATTTAAAGTGGCATGACGAAGAGTGGAGAAACTCGTGCGCGTCTGTTAAACCTGATGCCCTTCAAAGAATGATGGACGAATTTGGTCTTGAGCAGATTGTTCATGAACCTACAAGAGGAGAAAAATGTCTTGATTTATTTTTCACCACGTTAACATGTGCAACGGAGTCTGTCTCTGTTGAAACAGGGGTGTCGGATCACTCACTTGTTCGGGTGTTATTACCAGCATCTTTCATCAAACATGGTAAAGAAGAAGGAAGACATGTGTGGCGTTATGATAAAGCTGACTGGTCCAAGATAAACGATGTTTTTGGATATCTGTACGTTAATTTTGCTACATGTGCGGTCGAAAGATCCATTGAAGAAAACTGGTTAGTTTTCAAGAAAGATATTATGCAAACTGTACATAAATACACGCAGCGTGCCCCTACAACACTTTCTAAAGACAAGCCTTGGGTAAATATTGAAATAAAAAGAGCAGTTAGGAAGGGAAGGAGACATGAGGCAACAAGCAAGGAAATGTCGATCTGCACAAGTGTGGGCTAAAGCAAACGACCGTCAGAAAATTGGTAAAAAGTTGCTTAAAGAAAGAAAGCAGCAATACATGGAGAACCTGGGGCATACTTTTTCAAAGAACCCAAAACGATTTTGGGCATATGTTAAGCAAACAAATAGACAGGAATGTGGCATTCCAGCCATGCTTTCGCATAATGGTACACTTGTTTCTGACGATGCCGAACGTGCAAATAAATTTAATAGTTTCTTCGAGTCTGTTTTTACGAAGCCAGATGTAGGAGACCTAACACCTACTTTGACACCCAGGTGCGCCGATTTTATGCCAGACATCGACATAGCCTACACAGGTATTTTGAACCTTATTTCAAACCTCAAAGAAAGTAAAGCAGCGGACCAGACGCCATTGTTGGTTGCATGCTGAAAAGGATACAAGCAGTGAGTGCAAGATATCTATTGCATATTTTTAAGCAACGTTTGAACGAGGGAGTGGTGCCAGAAGACTGGACGATTGCTGCTGTTGTGCCGTTGCATAAAACTGGAAAGAGGAATGTTGTAAGCAACTATCGTCCAGTATCGCTGACCTCTATTTGCTGCAAAATGATGGAGCATGTACTTGTTAGCAATCTTGTAGCACATTTGGAACGGAACAATCTTCTGTCTCAGAGACAGTTTGGCTTCCGAAAAGGATCATCATGTGAACTATTGCTTTTAGATATATACGGCATTGCTACTGGATTTGACGAAGCAGCTACCGTTGACCTTGTAGCCTTAGACATGGCTAAAGCATTCTACTCAGTGCCTCATGACCTGTGACTTCTGAAACTTAAAAGCTATGGTACGTCTGCACAGATTGTCGACTGGTATCGTGCATTTCTTCAGGACAGGAAACAGTTTGTGGTTGTAAACGGTGTAAGGTCGACGGAAGCTCCAGTCTCGTCTGGCGTGCCGCAAGGATCCGTTAGTGGCCCTATTCTGTTTTTAATTTACATTAACGACTTAACCGAAGTCATTGAATCTAATAAGGCACTCTTCGCGGATGATTCGACATTGTACAGAATTATTTCTGAGGCTACGGATAGAGATATTTTACAAAATGATTTGGAGCGTATCGCAGACTGGTGCATCAAGTGGAAAATGAATCTGAATACTAGCAATACCAAAGTTTTATCAGTTTCTAGAAATAAAAATGTGGTTATTCCAGAGTACACTATGCGTGGAGATACTCTTCAGGTAGTGGATAAACTGTCTATTTTGGGAGTACAAATTACTAACAAGCTGAAATGGAATGACCATATTTTGAGGCTTTGTGCCGACGCAAACGCCAAAGTCCGGTTCGTAAACCGTGTACTTCATGGCCTTCATGGCACTCCACCAGAGAATTAGTTTTTAATGCTTTGGTTAGATCTAAACTAGACTACTGCTGTGCAGTCTGAGACCCAGATACTCAATTTTTAATTGATGCTCTTGAAGGCGTGCAGCGTCGTGCTACCCGAATGGTGTTTAATAAATTCACTTATGGTGCCTGCGTGTCTGGCATGATGAACAATTTAGGATGTCAGCCTTTGTGTGTTCGCAGAAGGGACCGGCGACTTGGACTGTTACATAAGATTTTCCACAGGGACACAATTTTGAATCCTGTTGACTCCCTTGTGTCCCCTGATTACATTGGGAGGCATGATCACGTTAAGAAAATCAGAAGATTTCAGTGCAGAACAAATGTTTTGGCCAGTTCTTTCTTTCCAAAAACTATCTGTGACTGGAATGATTTAACAAGTGACACTGTGCAAAATCAAACCTTTATTGCATTCAACAAGAGTTTGGTTGCTCAGCATACTGCAATACAGTGCAGCCACTCTGATACATAGTTGTATTGGAGTTGTTTGTTTTTATTTTAGATGTCGTTCTAATGCCTTATGGTGCTACGACTATTTTAAATAAATAAATAAAAATATAATGATTGCCGCTTTATAGTATGTGGTTCGTTTGGAAGCGGTAAATTATTAAAGGTGTGTCGTATTGTTCACAGTGTGTCACTTGAGCAGTGGCCTTCACAGGCACACGGTAGTGTACAGGATAGGTCATTCTTTAATATGACAGCTCGTACCTCTCTTAGTATACTTGCAAGTCTATAGAGGCTACTTTACCCCAGTAGTTGTCATCCATCAGCCGATTTTTGTTGCCTTTCCTTAAACGGCTGCCTGAACTCTCAAGTTATCACCCTGATTCCGATAACCTCATTCTGCTGATTATGATGGCCTGCGATGCTGATTATGATGGCCTGCGATGATGGCCTGCGATGGCCTGCGATAACCTTGTGTGCGTACATACTTTGTTTTACGTGCGATCCGCTGATTACTTCAGAATGCTGTCTGTTTTTCCTAGTGTTGCAACAAAGGCTTGAACAAAGTTTTCATTCTAGCCACTACCTGCTAACTCACAACCAATCATTGAAATTACAGCCATTTTCATCTGCAGTTTTGTGATGGTTGATCGGCCTTAAACTGGTGTCTGTGATGGACTGATCTTCTTAAGAATACTTATTATAATGTTCATGGCATGGCGAACCATGGATGAGGAATTCACATCATATATTGGGAGCAGAATTGATTTGCGTTTACATTTCAAACCTTCGTGTATGTTTTGACGGGAATGGAAGGCTACCGGGGATAACACTTTACCTTCGTGGTCAGCCTTGCTTCTGGTGGATTCTGACCAGTCCATCATTTCCACGGGTGTATCAATGGTTTTTTCTTCTACCATTGGTAACGGTGCACCACATGAACATTTAGTCATATGAGGAAGACTTGTGCAAGACTCGGGCAAGCCTATTCTGATTTATTCTTTGATTGTCCTAAGTTGAGACTGGTTGTCACAAACATACCTTGTTGTAAAACATGAGACATGCCTGTTCCATAGAATGAGTTCACCGATGTACTGAAGGCTGTGTTATGATCTATATTATCAATTGCGTGCAGCATTAGTGAATACATTATAGATAACAAAACGCAGAACTGAAAGTGGCAATAATTACGTGTAGATTTTGTTTTACTTCAAATTAAACAAAAGAGAGTTACGGCATACATTATCCTTGCAATTCTGTTGGCAAATAAAATTATATATCCAACGATACGATACGTCGCAGGATAAGTGTGATATATTCGTTCCGGAGATACCACAGATTAGTATATCGCATGGCGGTCATTTTTATGACGTTATAATACGTTTTTGTATATATTAAACAAAAGCTAATATAGATACGGCAAACAATGCTCTCGCAATTCTTTTAACAAATTAAATTATCTTTCCAACGATACGTTACACCATAAGATTGATTTATTAGTTCCAGAGATACACGAGATTTAGTGTATCGCATTGGTGGCAATTTTGAGGATGTCATAATATGTTTTCTTTCAAATTACGCAGAAACTAATAGATTTACGGCATACATTGTTCAGGTATTTCGTTTAGCAAATTGAGTTACTTTTGCAATGATACTTCGCACGAAAAGATTGATTGATTAGTTCCGCAGATAATTGAGAATTAACATATCACACAGCAATTATATTATGTTTTTCTTCAAATTAAACCAAAACTAATAGATTTATAGCGTACATTGTTCAGGCATTTCTTTTAGCAAATTAAATTATCTTTCCAACAATAGGTGACACGTTACGATTGATTGAATAGTTCTGGAGATAGTAGAGATTTAGTACATCGTGTGGTGGCCATTTTGATGACGTCATCACGGATCACGTCGTCACTTCCGGGAGTGTCTCCTTGTGGATTTGGAAACTACAATGTGTGTACAGCTTCCATGTGCAATATGCAGCGTGTTGCCGGAACTGAAATGTTTTGGTACTTTTTGTCGCTAACAGCACGTACTAATGATTAGTACGACTATCTCACTTACCAGAGGTCCCAGCTCCCGGGTTCAAGTCTGCCCTCAACCGCCCCCTGGTATTTTCGGGAAGAAAAGGCACCCCTGTGATGTCTCGTACTAATGTCGATTGTAGCATGTAAAAGATTCGGGAAAAATTCGATTAGAATTACCTATCAAAATTGTTCCTCTTTCGTGCTGGCATCATGGCCATGGCAGGGAGCGCGTCAAACCTCCAAAGAAGAGAGATACAGTGCTATAATCAGGTGCTAAAACCCTAGCTCCATTAATGCACTGTAGCTTTCGTTTTGCGCGTGCACTAGGCTAGTTGCTGGGCCAGTTCAAAGAAATCCTGTCTCTGCGTCAATACTATTTGATATTAACGCTTCTACATCAGCTGCACATCCCTTATTAGGTTGAATTTTTCCTACCTTAACATAACTTTTTGCTGTGTTTAGGAAGTTATTTCAAACTTTTATTTAAATAGCAGTAATTTAAGTAGCAATGAAATAGAACTACAGCATGTAGTTTTAAGAAATTCTATCGTAGAATAATTATCTGTAAATGATTGAGTAAGTTAGGAAGACCTTTGTTGCAGCACTGTATCAGCAAAGTTTTGTGATGTTTCATGGTCAGTAAACTATCCGGCCTGACCTATCACGTTAACTTATAATTAGACACAAAACGCTGTAAATAATATTAAGGACAATTGGATATAAGCCATCAGCGAAAATTATACACTAGAAATAACATAGTTCATTAAGCCACACTTATGCACTTACATTTCGTCGGAGTGGTATGACCCAGATTCGAACCGGCTTCCAGTTCGTCTCTAGATCACTCGCATAGCACCTTAACCGCTATGGCCACAGAGTCCACTGGCATAAAGATAATTCACTGAACCCGTTATTAAGGTCACAACCGTGGCCAGGACTCCATCCGACCGAATGCACTGATGAACATGCCTTCATCGCTTAGTAAAGTCTTACACAATGTAACTTCGTAGTGGCCATATTTGCTATCCACTGTTAACGCTATAGAAGGAAAATTGGAAATAAGCCATCAGCGAAAATTATATACTAGAAATAACGTAGTTCAGTAAGCCACTTTTATGCACTTACGTTTCGTCAGAGTGTCATGACCCGGATTCGAACCCCGGATTTGTGTCTTAATTATTTCTCCTTCGTTGAGCCTTATGAGTGTATGATTTGTCTTCCCTCTCCATTACCTATGGCTGAGAACATTCGGTCGGATGGAATCTGGTTACGGTTGTGACCTTAATAACGGGTACAGTGAGTTATCTGTATGCCAGTGGAGGATGTGGCCATAGCAGTTAAGTCGCCATGCTAGTAATCTGTGGGCGAACTGGGTTGCCGGTTCGAATCCCGGTCATGCCACTCCGACGAAATGTAAGCGCATAAAGGTGGCTTACTGAACTACGTTATTTCTAGTGTATAATTTTCGCTGACGGCTTATTTCCAATTTTCCTTCTATAACGTTAACAGCGGATAGCAAATATGGCCACTATGAAGTTACGTTACATTGTGTAAGATTTTACTAAGCGATGAAGGCGTGTTCATCAGTACAGTTCAACCGGTTGAGTATGGTTTTTGTCTGTAGGTCGTGGCATCTATTGCCATGTGGTCGCAGTTTCACAGAAATCGTTGGCGGGAAACGAAGCCGAAGGCCGAGCGGAGCTCCGTTGATGAATCCACTCCAACCAATGCAACCATCGTATCTGCATCACGAAATAACCACTGCATCAATTAAAACCATATTTTGTACATTGACAGCATTACACCCAGATGGGGTTTTAAAAAACAAAATTTAAAATCGGACATGTTGTCGAGGAATAAAAAAGGTGACAAAATGCAAACATGGTGTGACTGAGCTGCTCAAGTGTTTGCTCACCAGTAGTTTCCAAAGCGCGAAAATCTGTCATAAAGATAGTAAAAAAAAAAAAAAAAAACAAGATGGGTGCAATACACGCTCAAATTTCTGCCAGCTTTAATTCCCAACTGGAATCTGAATTTGATACTTTCCAACAAAAATTCTTCAGATTTGCAGGTGCTTTATCAGCTAAAAAAAACAAAGCTGGAAAAACAGCTCGTTGCAATCGCTGTCAATGCCAGCCAGCGATGCGCTACGAAAGCAAATGAACAAAGAAACAAGATGCATTGAAGCAACCGAAAAGATGAGCCACATCGCTGTCTCCAATGCAACACGGGTTGTTTGCAATCACTACGCTCCATTTTGGTGACAGTGTTACTGATGACGCCCTAGTTTTAATGTTGCGTAGCATTACAGGACACATTTTTATTAGCTCTAAAACCAATTTTAAGTAATTTTGTTAAGTTATCACTCAGCCTTAGGCTATTTCTCTGCACTTGGAATAAATAGAAACACGTTCGGGTATCCAGAAAGTGTTTCAAGGAAAAGAGCGGCAGCTTCTCAGTTGGCATTTTTTTTATATGTAACTAACGCCATCGACTGACACAAGGTAGCAACACGACAAATTGCCAAATCAGCAGCATTTTGGGTGGTCATTTGTACAGTCTAGTCACGTATGCTATTTTTCACCCATGATTCTCCGATCCAACCATGGGTGGGCCAAGCAAAGAAAAAGCGAATACTGAAATGGCGAATACTCTCTAAAGAACGGCCTGGAAAGAGCGAATCAAGATACAAATAAAGAAAAGTAACAAGAGTAACTTTAACTGCACAAGGCTTCAACACACGCAAAGAAAGTAATCATGTTTCTTTGATTTGAGACACTATCCAATTATAGCACACGTTCCTTTGTCCGTTGCGTGCAGCTAAAAGATTTATGTAGGCTCAGTCTGCAGCAACACTACACTTATTTCACACTTTAGTTATGTTTTATTTGATTTACGTAATTAATTTAGGTAATTTAATTTCAATTTATACCACGGCTGTGACGTCACGCTAACTCAACGCCATGCTAAATTTCCGTTGGTTAAATCCCGTTAACCAACACCGGAAGTGTGCGTCATCGCAAAAAGTGTGGGTTATCAAGTTACCTCACACTTTTGCCGATAACCAACACTTTTGCCAATAACCCACACGAGATTTAGCCAAGATTTAGATTAGGGGTTTGAATAATATCTCTGTAATGTGTGGTGCAGTGGCAACCCGGACCACTGCACTGTGACTGAGGTTGGCGCTAATGACCAAGTTGTCGACGCGCCATTAAGCCTCAATCCCCCCCCCCCCCTAACCCACACTTTTGACACTTCCGGATCACGCGACCGGGAACACACACCAACGACCAAATTACATCGTGAAAAGAAAAACGTAACGCAATAAAAACGTACAAAACTTAATTATTTAAAAGGAATGAAATCCCATCCCTGCAAACTCTTATACGTCTGGCCAATATCTAAGCCATTCACGCTGCGTTAACTCCCCCCTCCCCCTCCCTCCGCAAACTAAAATGCAATGACCTTCATTCATATCGCTACCCTATTACCTAGTTTTTAAACAATTCTCAAATTACAAACGCTCAAAATG
>JAHWFP010270313.1:0-25337 GCA_023313725.1 Lithobius niger | reverse complement strand
ACATAATTGAAAAATAATCAGCATTCTCTTGTTGCAGACTTCGTGTAAAAAAACTATCGGGCTATTACTACTGATTATTCATTTCTTCTACGTATTGCGCTTTCGTATTCTCGTATTCTGTTTTAATTTCTAGTGCCGTACTAGCAACGTGTTGTGTTTATACTAGCCAAATGTGTCACACTTTCAGAAGGACAATGCATTTATGTTAGTGGTGTACTTGTTTTCTAGCTACAGCGTATTGTGTTGCTGCACAGCAATGCGATTTTCAGTGTTTCCATAGATAATATAACCAGAGTGTGACGGAAGGACCATTTAAAAGTATGTCACGCTATTTTTCCCAATGTGACTCCCTCTCTCACCATGCCACATTTTCCACACCAACTTACACCAACTCTAAAATAGTACGTCACTTCAAACCCCTTCGTCCCCACACACAAAACAATGGAAATGCATTGTTGAGGGCGTGCACAAAATTCTGAAACTGCCTATTTTTGTCGCCATGAGCCCAGTGACGTAACTGCAATGCTGCAGCGCCTGCAGTCGCTGGGGGGCGCAGAGTAGCTGGGGGCGCAGATAAAATGGAGAAAAATTCTACGTGTTACGGAACTATAAAACAAAACGATTACTGAAATATTGTATTAAATATTTACATTAATTGTATCCTAAATTTGAAGCATGTGTTCTAAATTTGAATAAACTGTAAAGGGAAGAATGCTAGTCGTCTTATCTTTACAGTTAAACTAAATCTTTCAGCTAACCTTTACGAATGTATAGAGTGGTGCGTTGCCAGAATCATAGCATGTTTAAAAAAGTGCACGTTAACTACGTGTCTTAGCCAAATATTGTGGTTGACGTTGTACCATACAGATATGCTTGTTTCAATGAATTTGAAGAACGTATCACATGATATGAATGGCTTGACTGTGACTGATCTACTAACGAAACTAAGCCAACTTCTATGGCTGAATGGATGGATACTTGAAATATCTTGAATCGTTATCATTAAAACTGAAGGCCTCAAAAAGCTAATTACGTGATTCTCAGGAAGGCATGCATGGGTTTTTTTCTTAGTGCATGAAATATTTTTTTAAGCCATTTCCGGATTTTTTTTTTTATAAATTTTGTCCAGATTCCCGTGCTACTGCTATGCATGCAAAGTGTTGTTTGCAAAATTCTTGTGGTTTTCACGTGATGCGCGGTCTAAGATAGTACGTTGAAGTGTGATCATAGCGGAGATTCGCTCAGCTCCAAAAAGGAAATACAAAAACAAAAAACACCGCACGCCCGTGTCATTTTTTTTAGTACCACTCCTGAGAACCGGAACCGGAACCTGAGAACCGGAATTAAATTTTAGCGGCCGAAAAGCTTACGATAGCGACCATTTTGGAATTAAAAGTTAACTGCAAACTCCGATTACTCAGCAAAATAAATGCTGCTTTACCCAATATGTCAGTCAGAGAGAGATCGGCCAGTCAGAAAATATATCCTCTGAAAGAAAGCATGTGCGAGAGAGAACTGGAAGACGCTTGCAGACAGTACATAACATGTAGAAGCGTGCTAGCACTATTTTATTGGCGTTCAATGGCATCATATTGTTGGCGTCAACTATTGTATTAAACGTATATCACACTACGTGACCAAAGGCTAGTGTTTTTAGGTTTGGACACTACATGCTGGTGATGAACCAAAATACCAGAAAGTTGGGGAAATCGTGTATTATCTGCGGCGTTCAGCTGAATTAATGTAATAGATTCGTTTTTTAAAACCATTACAATGATTGTAATAAATAGTCAAATATTAATGTAGTTCTTGTTGTAATATTGATAATTATTTATATTAATTATATTTATTTATATTGATTATTATTTATATTAATATTGCTGACTCGCAAAGTTCTAAAAACTTCGAGTTAATTAACAATCAATAAAATAATGAATTAATAATATTAGTAATAACATTTTAGTAGTTACTGAACATGTTAAAGAAACGGAAATTTGTGGTTGTTTCTATTGTGTTGCTTCCTTTAAAGTGTCACTATCACCGATTGAAAAGCGAACGAAAATACCATGGAGCCATCTAACTGCAGTGACCTTTACAGTTTACCCCCAGGTGCACGAGGACGAACCAAATGTTCATTCAATAATTATGAGGTCATGGCTTGCTTGTTTCGTTAGAAGAAATGCCGTTTTGCATTCCTTCGCTTGGGGCAAGCAAGTGCTAGATATACCTTGTTCCACATTATGTTTTCAGAAAACTGACTGCATGACGGCACGTTTCCTTCTGCTACAAATTCAAAAAACACGCAAATATCCTACTCGTAGACTCATTAACAGTAACCACAGAGTATACAAGTGTGATAACCATGTTTTAGCTGTAATAATACACGGAAACGTGGCATCATACAGTCAGCTTCCTGCAAACATAATGTGGAATAAACTATAGTATTAGATAGCGCTAGATGTTGCCAGATTCTTCAGACTTTCAATCGGTGATAGTGCCACCTTAGAGAAACATGGTGCCACGTTAATACTGAACATTATTATTCCTTACGCTTCCAGTAAGTCATGCTTCGGCAGAACGATCGTTTTCGAAAATAAAAATCATAAAGAATTACCTCAGGAGTGCTATGTCTCAACTCTCAAGAGCATGCAGTTGAAGAGGCCGGCAATATTAAGCGTAGAGTGCCACAAGCTAGGCAAATAAATTTAGATGAAGTAGTTAAGGTATTTGCAGAAATAAAAGTTTGACAAAATTTTTGTTAAACACAACCACAAGTTAAAATGCAAGTTGTGCATGTGTAAGTAAAAATTAAATTAAAAAAATATTAAAATACACGTGTTCAATTTGTCATAAATTTGTTTGTGGGTTCCTGGGTGAGATCGCACAGGAATTTTGCAGGGGGCTGCCACATGAGTTAGTTACGCCACTGCATGAGCCCGTTTAAAATGTCCATCCACAAACAGAGAAAGTGGAGGTGGCAGTATACTAGATTGTAGTGGATTGCAACAGTAATATAGGTAGTATAGGTGGGTGAAAGCTAGTTAAGTTGTATGTAAGAAACTTCTGAATGTTTCGTTGTGAATGGCTTGAATTGAAGGGCAAATTGACCCACAGTGCAAGCTTTTCCCAATCCAATGTTCCAGTCCGCTTCCAAGAATAATGTTAGGTTCAAACCCAAGCCTTGAGTTTTGGAGCTTCCTCCTTTCCTCATTTCTGAACGGTTAGAGATATTTTTCTTGCAGAAATAAAAGTATGTAAAAACATAAAAGTGTGATGTCACATTTATGACAACTCCCCCACCCTACGTCACGTTTTGTCACACTGATCTTACCCCTGCCCCTCCGGAGCGTGATGTACATTTCGAATGCTGCCATACCAGTTTTAAAGTAATGACTGCCCTTCTCAGAAGTCTGGTTCTTTGGTTGTTTGAAAACTTACATAAGAACAGAATCAAATATTCTGATGCCGAAATCTAACAAAGTCAGTAATTCAACATTAAATATTCCCAACAGTCTATTCATATTATTCACAATATTCTGTAATCGTTTCTTGCCCGGCAATCACTTAAGTAGACCGATACTGATCGGGAAGGTAGTCCCGACATGCAATGCGAGCTTTCTGAAGGGTAGCCGGGAATCCTGAGGGAGGCGAACAAGTCAAGCCCCGTGGTGAGCGTCCCTTTCTATAAACCAAGTGGACGCCGGTTCGAATCCCGTGAATGGCCCAAGTATGGCGCTTAGGATAAAATGCATCTGAAGTGCAGCACTTTCACTGTAAATTATTAATAGTCTATTGCTACTGAATGTATCACATATGAATACTTATTTCAACACGTCTTAGCACTCCCCAGTTAATGTGACTTAAGATTTAAACGTATATTCACTGTGTTGTGCACTTATAGATTTTAATAAACATAATTACAACATGTTGTTTGTGTCTGTTTATAGCCTGACGTGATTATCTTTACTGGAGATTTTGTAGCTCATGATATGTGGGCATCAAGTCGAAAAAGTATCCTGTATATGTTGGACTACTTATCTGATCTCTTAAAGAAATACTTCCCCGAATCTGTCTTCTTGGCTGTTGGCAACCATGAAACGGCCTTTATAGACAGGTATTGGAAAAGAACAAAGGTGCTGAATTTGATTCTGTATAAGATTAAGAGTTAATCAACAATGCATCATGTTAAAATTAGGTAAACATTCTTAAAGATTGTAAAAAAGGTATAAGATACGTGAGGGTGGTGGTACTAAAGAAACTATATCAACATACAGTGAAGGATATTTTAACTTAAAATCATCATTGTTTGGCTTGTTAATTTAGTAAATTCAGAACCACTAACTGAATAGTTAGATCATGCTGAATGTATTTCTACCGATTCAGTTGTACCTTCGTTTTTTTTGGCTTGTTTGATAAACTAAAATTTCTGTTTTGCATTTATGTTGAATTTATGTTATTTTTGCAGCTACTTTTTTTTGTACTTTTTTCTGCAGTCAATTATTATCTGTTAAATCTTTAATTATCATTTCCATACGTGTTGTATATGTATGCAGTACCACCCTTACTTCCCTTTCATGCTATTTTATTAAACTAACTTATTCTTCCTGAAATCGAGGATGCTTGTCACGTTTTTGAAGAATATTTTCTTGACTGACACGAGGTGCGTTTTGCCTGCCGTTTTGACTGCTGTGAGATGGCGATTTTGGATTATAAATTGGCAAACTTCTGTGTAATAAAAATGACTTAATCCCATTTAGGCTACAACTTTTTCCTCTCGTGTAAGCAATTCGTTAATAATATTTATCCTGCAGCATGTCATGCACTCCCCCTTGGTCTCATCCCAGTCTTAGGCCAATATTTAAAAATGAAGATTAAAAGATGACAAGTTATTGGAACACTATACTTGGTTCAAACTGCATGAAGATCATTATAAACTCAATGAAAATCTTAAACTATCCTTTCTCACACCACGTTGCAGTTTTAAATCGTTTCCTGATCATCCGCATTTTATCGCAGCTGTTATGAATGGACTTAGTTTTTACATTTTCGTTATTCCTTTTGCAGGACATTTGAAAAATTGGCTTGTCGTTGAAAGTAGAATCAGAATTCGAAAATTTACAAAAGAATTAACTGAAAATATTTCTACTGTACCTTTGTAAGAATTAGGGCCCCTGCACCCCATCCAACCCCTTCTCTCCCCCCCCCCCCCTTTTTGGAAACACTGAGCAATATTTTAACAATTTCTTTGATGCACACCAAAATGCTCCAGCAGACTGGGGAAACCCACCATTAGCCTACTTACCAAACTGCATTGAATGATTCCCCTACCAGTTTTAAACGTATAGTTCTCCAGCTATGTTGGCCTTGTAATTTGTTTAAATTAATTGCTTTGGCATCCTTCTGCACAGTGGCGTGCAGGGGGGGGGGGGGAGAGCAATACCGCTGTCTTTTTCGCAAAATGCCCTTTTTTTGTAAAAAAAATGGTCTTTTTATGCAGGCATATGCTGGTACGCCGGTGTCTGAGAAAGGGCTAATGGCCTAAAAAAAGGTCTAACAACGACTAAAAAGTCAAAAGGCTACGAAACGGGTGGAAAAAAGAAAAAAGAAAGGCAAAAAAAATTTCCAGAAAAATTGACCACTAAAACTTATTGTGCCCTTTTTACTAAAAGTTGCCCTACCCTTTCAAGGGTCTGTGCACGCAATTGCTACTGCAACCTGAATCACAACTTCAGTTTCTGAAGGTTTTGTAAACATTACTCTCTCTGTGTGTTATTAGCTCAATGACTTCGTCGTGGTAAAACAGTACTTGCCAGTGATGAAGGCTTAAAGGCGCCTGTTCACCATTTCGATAGCGTTGCCCATATTCCAAACACAGCATCCACGTTCCAGATTCTTCGTTATCCAATAGGCTGATGTGGGTCACGTGATCTCGTTTTAGTTATGAAAATCGCGGCGCTGCTGCGTACAGTGTTGTTCCATTTTTAATTCGCCGCTCTTTTCTTTACAATGCTCGAAGATTCTACGGTGCTGCATCTAGGAGCTGAACAGGTGAAAAGGCGCCTTTAAGCTTGAAGAGCTTCATCTCTTTTCTGATGGTTTCGGGTGGGGCGGACGAACGAATATTATTCGTTGAGTTCTGTCAAATTCAAAGTGTATCGTGATTTGATAATTTATCCATTGTCAGGTTTCCTCCAGAATCTGTGAAGGGTAATATGTCCAACGACTGGCTGTACGAAAAATTGGTAAAAAATTGGGGCAAATGGCTTCCTAAGTCCACATTTTCTACAATAAGGAAGTAAGTTGATAGCACTTTTACAAACTCACATTTTTAGTCATTACGAATGCGATATGCAGTCACTATACCAAATAAGACTAAGACGGAAGGCAAAGACGCACGATATGCGTGCATGCGTATTTGTAAGTCTAACCGTGCGTTTCTTTTCCTCGAACAAATTTAGCACTGCACGAAAAAGAAGCTGGTGGGGTTGGCAGTTTAGATTCCATCAGATAGTTTACGTAATTGTTATTCCTATCTCCAACAGCTTCTCGTTGAAGCACAGTGCTAAATCGCATCGAGGAAAAGAAACGCAGGGTTAGTCCTCTGAACTAAAGGCACTTACTTAAAGGCACCTGGTTAACTGCGATTAACTATAGGATACTAACATCTCCTTTTGTTATACATCCTGGTAGACTATTAGACTATATACGTACTCAGCTTGATCTTTCTCTTTGTGCAAACAAATCTTTAGGATCTTAATTTTTCTTGTAAATGACAGAGTGTAGGATGCTGGTTGCGTCTTTTGAAATGTTAAACGAACCTGTACAAACAAGCTATTTTAGCTTCGTAAAGGTCTTTGGGTAAGCCACAATAATTTTTTTTAAATGCATCAAACATAATCCCATCGCATTTTGAAATTCAAATTTCGGCTCCTACGAGAACCTGACAAGTGCTGCCTTCTGGTGCCGTTGGTGGAAGTAGGTACTTTATAACAAGCTTTCAGAAAAGCGTCACTACCTACTTAATCTAACCTGCCGATAAGTATTGATTTGAATTCTCTCTCCATTGTGTATGGCTGACCATTCTGTTGAATGGAGTCCTCGTTATGGTTGTGACCTTAATAACGGGTTCAATGAGTTGTCTTTGTGCCAGTGGATGACTTGCCATATTGGTAAAGGAAGTATGATAGTGAGCTGGTGATGTACTGATAAGCCATTTCGAATCCGGGTCACGTCACTTGAATGAAACAAAGTGTAAACTTCAGCCTTACTTTAATTATGTTATACGAATTTCGCTGATGATTTATTTTCAGTTTAGTTGTTTACCTGATCGCTTATTTACAGCGATTGGTAATGTTATGGTCTAACGCCTCATGAGATTTAGTTTCAGTGGTTATTATTTTGATCCATATTGAGTCTTATTTTGGTAATTATATAGAACAGCGCCTTTTCAAGCTATCGACATAATTCAACTACCTTTCGATTCCTTTCGTCGTTGCGGTTCAGAAAATCATAACGAAAACTTGCGCAAACGCTTTTTTCTTTTATAAAATAAGTTTTAAAACACGTTAAAACGCTATTGACAAGCGTGGTTAGGCCGCCATAACGCGCGACGGTGGGAAATTATATCCTTCCCCGGACAATTTTTTTCCAGTATGAAATGCCGTCCGCAGGGGCGCGCTTCGCGCACACTATTATAGTATACATCAAGAATTTGTCTAATCAGAAATAGTATGACGCAAGCATTTGTGAAACAAGGAACAAATTATGACACTTGGTTGTTTCACAAATGCTTGCGTCAAACTATTCCTGATTACATAAATTCTCGATGTATATAATAGTGCGCGCGAAGCGCGCCCCTGCGGACGATGTTTCTCACTGTAAAGAAATATTGATATAGAAATAGAACGACAGTTCGCATCCATCACAAATCACCGCTTCAGCCATGCGGACGCAAATGAATAAGATAATTTCCGTTTACTAATGTTCTGGTCGAAATCAGGTTTTCTTATTGCGCTCCCATCGTCGCGCGTTATGGCGGCCTAACCACGGTTGTCAATAGCGTTTTAACGTGTTTTAAAACCTATTTTATAAAAGAAAAAGGCGTTTGCGCAAGTTTTCGTTATGATTTTCTGAACCATAACGACGAAAGGAAGCGAAAGGTAGTTGAATTATGTCGACAGCTTGAAAAGGCGCTATTCTATATAATTACCCTTATTTTTGCTTCACCATCCAAAGGCACAGTGCACAGAGCTCATGCTCCAACCTGAAAATCACTGCGAGGTCCAAGTTTCTTAAATTGTAATTACACGAAAATTGGACCCAGTACTGCTACTTAGGGTACACCATTTGTGCCGTATCCAATGTCTTAGTCTGCCACCAATCTACACTTACCTTTACTATTGTTGTTACAATGTTTAACAATTTTAGTTACAGTAAGAGATGAACGTTTCTTAACACTCCAAGTACGACTGGCTTCTATACTAAACTAATGAAGTATCATTTTTATCCAATTTAAAACCATTGCTGTTGGCCTTTTTTTCTGTAGGGGAGCGTTTTACTCCACACCAGCCAGAAAGGGTTTAAGGATTATATCGCTCAACACGAATTACGGTTATGCTGGAAATATGTAAGTATATAGGCCTAACATTAACTTTGCACAATAATGGTGGAAACTTTCTGTTGACTTCCAATAAGCACGATTGTATATTAAGATTTAGTTTCTATAATACTAGTCCTAGGTATATCAAGAGGACGAACAAATAATATAAGTCTGGTTCTGACTATATGGTAATATTCAACAGAGACAAAGTTGGAATTTACAGCATGCTACTCCGTAACTCACTCATATGCGACCTACAGATTGAAATATAGTAGCTTATCTCGTACGATTATTGTAATAGTTGATCGCAGTACTACAGGTACAACGTAGAGATGCTATATATATGATAGTCCAGGCTGAACATTTGGTAGTTCAGAGGCAGACAGGTAAAAATTTAGTCTCCATGTTTAATTTTTCCTTTTTTTTCTCCTGGGGACCAATACGTGTATTTTGTCATATCCCACCAGGTGAAGATTAAGACGTAACTAACATTCAAAGCTGGATAATTTCCAGCGGAACGACTGGTTTCCCCATAATACTACATTTAATACTGTAAATTTTCGAAGACGCATTTTGTTTCTTTATCACTTACATGCAGACATCAACATACAGCCCATGCAGATAGGAGAGAGAACCCAGTCATACATCTGCACATTTATCTAATAACGTTCTACCCTTACACAACCCTAGAATACCAAGATGGTTTCAAGTCACTTCTGTAATATCATCGGGCATAAAGGCTTAATTTGCAGTGTATGATATATCTTACAGGTTGTCTAACAGCACCATTCTTTCTTCATACCAATATCTTCACGTGTTTACGGCTCACAGCTATAAACATCTGCCACTATAGTGTCGAATTCAAATGTCGTTTAGTTGAATAAATATGCAGAATTCAAATGTCGTTTAGTTGAATAAATATGCAGAATTCAAATATATGTGTTAAAAATTAAATTCTTTCTAAATAGGCCTAACGAGATTTCTCTCTGGATTTTTGCAAGAGTTGGATTGGGGAGACAATTAATATTTACATTGCTTTTTCTCCACATGCTTGGCGGTACCAAAGCCTCCTGCAGTAAAGGCCGTCTGCGCCGGAGCCAAAGGCAGCAACCAAAATCAACCATACACGTACAAGGAGGCGCAAGTTTGCTAGGTGCTGCCATCAACACCAAACAACAATTAAAAGCCGGTTGCCACCAAATTAAAATTGCCAGTGGCGTAATTACAATGAGGCAGAGGAGGCAGCCGCCTCCGGGCCCACCGATTTTGCCCCCCCCCCCAACTAAAAATTTGTTTGTAACCACAACTTTTCAGAAAATAAGTTATTGCTATACTTTCGTCAAAAAAGTTGTGTCTTGTGTTGCAAAAACTTACCGCTGAGCCAGACTGACACGGCCTTAAGAAAACGTCCATAGGCAGCATTTAACACGCACACATATACATGAAACATACACTTTTCCAATCGCCAAGGGTAACCTCTACTGGGCTCTTGCCTTGTGTGGCAAAACTGCATTTCTTTTTTTAATGAAAGAGGCCCTCCACTAGGCATTCTCCTTGTGTGGCAATAACTGATTTTTTTTTTATGAAGGGGGGTCCTCCTCTGCACTGCCGCCTCCGGGCCCCAATTTTGAAGGTCCGCCTCTGAGATTGCAGCGTCTAGGCTTATCGAGTTCTCCCTCGCAGCAAGCAAAGGAACGCACAAAGTAAAACTTTTTAAACGCAGCAAACAAGCCCCGTGACTCCTTAATTATTGAGTAAAAATTTGGTACGCCCTCGTGCGCCTGGAAACAAGTTATAAAGATTAACGATATTAGTGTCAGTAGATGGCGCCAGGAGATTTTATTTATATTTTTCCGTGGCGCCATCTAGTGACAGTAGAATCGTTAACCTTTATAGCTTGCTCCCAGCTTCACGAAGGCCCAAATTTTTTACTCAATAATTCAGAAGGAATGTGGCTTGTGTGTTGGGTTTAAAGATGTTTCTTTGTCCATTCCTCTGCTTGTTGCGAGGAAGTGCTATAGATAACTATACGCTCGATAGCACTTGAAGCTCCAAACTTTCGTTTGGTGGCTACCAGACTTTAGCTTTGCTTGTAACAAAGTTGCAAACTACTTAACGAGGGTTCCAAAGTCTGACAACTGATGGCAGCACTTGGAAAACTTGCCATGCTACTATTTGTGTCACATTCTAGAGAGCATCGTGAAAGGTAACATCGTGTATGGCCTTTACTTTAGGTGGCTTTGGCAACACATCAGTAGTATGTTGTCATTCTACTCGATGACAACACATGTAATTAGGCCTATGTTCGGATGATTAGGCCTGTATTTGAGTAATTAGGCCAATATTTGAGAATTAGGCCTATATTTGTGTGATTATAATCACACAAGGCAGACTAATCATGAAGGATCCATGTCAGGATTAAATCCTCACGTGGCTCCTTCATGGATTAGTTTCTTTGGATCTTCCTTTTTTTTTATTTGAGTCCGGTAAACTTTACCAAGGGCCATGATTTTTTCAAATTGTGTAGCTCTAGGTTTAACCTGGATTGTCGCAGGTATACTTTTTTGCCAACAGGGTGGTTGCATCATGGAACGCCCTCCACGAGGCTGTTGTATTCGCAATCTCGGTGGGTGTTTGCTTAACCGTGTTGACTTGTCTACCTTTCTTAAGTGCCCGTATATTTGTGATACTGTCTTCTTTTGTCTCCGCAGAACCGGTGTTAGTGGTTTCTCCCGAGACCCTTCCGTATTCCAAGCCCCTCTTCTGGGGCGGAACATTTTATTATTATTATTATTATATATTTGAGTAATATATAATATCTGCATTAGGCTGTATCTGCATTAGGCCACTAAAAGTTAATAAAGTGGTTCTCATGAGTGGTTTTTTTCTTAGCGTGTGGTTCGTTTTTTTAATCCTGGGTAAAAAAAATTCTGATCAAGCGTCAATATTTTAATCAAACTGGAGCTGCTCACCATGCCAGCTTGAGCTCTATTCACGCTATCGCCATTTGCGTTGATGCTCGGGGAGGGGGGCGGGTCAGTTATGAGCAATTCTTCACTCTCATTTTAGGAGGGGGTGGGGTGACACCCCAACCACTAGTCCAAGTTGGAAATATATAGGTACCATTTTTAAACTGGAGGGAGTCATTTCCTAAAGGGGGAGGGGGGAATCCTCACTGGACCAGGGGGGGGGGGGGATAGGCAACACTGAACGCACCTTCACTAAAGTTGCAGAGACTGAGAATTACGAATAGAATGCCTGCTATTGCCCTTAAACACGACGGTTTTGGCTAATGCAGAACTGGGGAACTGGTTTTGTTTTAGAATACCTTCTACTTGTCTACAAGTATACACAAAAGGGGACTACTAGGTTGTGTTTTGGAAAAAAAAAAAAAAAAACCCATCGCTTGCATCTGAAAAACTGCAAGTAAAAAATAAAAATAAAATGTCGCTCGCTCGTATCAATTTTTTTTTTATACTACACCCGAGAACCACTTAATTTATTTTTAGTAGCCTAGCAAACATTTATTAAGTCATCTTTAGGTACCAAGGAAGACCAAACTAATCAAAGTAATATGAGAAGTAAATTGTTACCTAAGTGCACGAATTGCTTTGAAAATCACGAGCATACTCCTTAGATGAGCTAAGAATTCTCTCTGTTGCGGAGTTATGTAGGTTATGGATCCTCCAGTGTCGTACTCTCCTAAAGCTATCAAACCCTTGCTATTATCGATGGGAATACCATTAAACTGCCACACAATACAGTTCTACATGTTTTCAAATGTTGGACATAAACAAAATTAGTGGACGCTGATGGATTTGATTTGATATACCTATCCTCGTTGAATCTAACCAGTTCTGCACCTTGGAGGTTTGTTGCACTCTCAGCCAAAGCCAGAAGGCGAGAGGGACAATTTTGCTAGGTAATTTCAATCGGAACTTCCTAGGATCTTTTACATGCCACAATCAACATGAGCACGAGGCATCACAGGGCACTTCTCTTCTCGAAAGAAGGGGTGACTGGGTTCAGGTTCGAACCAAGGGATCTCGTGCACATGAGACAGTCTTGCAAACCATCAAACTACCCTGTTCCATCCAGGCTCTGCATGTTTGGTATCGATGCCATTGACTTCTCACAGGAGTACTAACATGTCCTACAGAATACTATTAACCTGCAGAATGCTATTTAATATTCCTCAGTCAAACTGGCCCTATTAGTTAATTAGTAATGAACAATATAGTTTCATCTGTGCATGAATTTCTCATTATAGCTTTATTTGTAAAGTGAAAAGCTTTTCTTAAACTGAGTTTTTTAGGTTGCTAGGATGATTCCTGAAAGTGAAACTAAAAGCATTACATCAGTTCGTGTTTGTAAACTGTACGTCAATCTCTGAATAAGACTCCATATACGGATTTAATGCTGAAGTTTATGTAAACGTGCGAAGGAAACTGAAACTACTATCAAATGTTCACATTAGTGAAGAAACAAAATATGCTGTATATATTAGTTATAAACCAGGAACACTATGGAGTCAACATTGTGAACAGCTAAGAATGACGAGTGGAATCGAACCCAAGTCTTTGGCTTGGACCTTCAATGTAATAGACCACTAAGCTAACTTGACACTATCAGGATAGCTGCTAACTTTATCACTT
Organism: Lithobius niger; assembly: GCA_023313725.1. Classification (NCBI taxonomy): domain Eukaryota; kingdom Metazoa; phylum Arthropoda; class Chilopoda; order Lithobiomorpha; family Lithobiidae; genus Lithobius; species Lithobius niger. The sequence goes on along the minus strand of JAHWFP010270313.1, from coordinate 12,083 downwards.
TAGTGATTTTTGGTTGCTTAGAGCTAAGTGGGTGAGGACAGTGTCTTAGTGACTTGTCTTCATGTCTTGGTGCCGAAAGTCTACTACAGCTTCGTATTTTGACCGAAATGCTCGAAAAGACAAGCAGAGAAATTAAGACAAAGCGTGTTACCCGCCAAGGTTCAACGACAAGATTAACGTTCTGTCCTATCAAGACAAACATATACGAGCATGGGTGGCGACCACTAGACACTTGCGTCTTTTACAGCTAAGGCAGTTTGGCTGTTTTAGGCATCAGAGGTAAAATAACAATGCAACAAAAAAGGCAACTTACTTTGATCTGTAGACTTTGGTCACCTGACTACATAAAAGTTACTATTAGTGGCACAGCTTAACATTTTCTTGTTGAAAGAAAAGTAGGAGTAACGTTGATATTTGCTAAATAGCTGGCTTGCTAGTTAATCTCACGAAAATAAATTCTTCCATGTGATACATAAAGCTGAAATTTTGCAGGTACCTATAGTTTAATCTTGGGACATGCCTTTTGCTGGTTTGGGGCTTAGGGAGGTTACCAATCTATCTTAATAATATTTTAAGGGTACCAGCGTTAACCACTCCTGGTTATCTGCCAACTATGCCGTAAGGCCCTGCATTGCTTCATATCAATAATACCACAATGAATAATACATTTAGTTTACAATGAACACGCAGCACGACCAACAACAGCACGAAGGAAGAATTGTTTCTTTTCCCAGCGCAAAAACTACGTTAAACGAAATTAGAAAACAAAAACGAACTCGTTTGAAGCTTAAGGTTTAACTGATCCGAGGTCAAAACAGCAAAGAGACAACAAACATCCTTTCCTGTAAGGTTTCAGATACTACAGTGTAGCTGTGCTGTTTAGTCCTCGTGAAACCTTACTGCTGTATTCAAATGTTTTTACCATATTTACTTTTGCTCACGACAGATCAGCTAATGATTGTGCATTCTACTTGGCTAAACGACATTGCTAACAAATGTTTAAAAACTAATCGTCTTAGTGTGCTTAGCACGTCGCTAGACGTAATTAAGGGTTCGTGCGAGTCTTTGAAAACCTGGAAAAAATCAGAGAATTTCATCAAGGGCTTTTGAACGCCACCCTATTTTAAGCATGTCGCCGACTTGCAACCTAAATAACTAAAACTATGTAAAGTCACTGAAAAGTAAACTATCCAATTATTTTTAATGGCCATTCACTGGACAAAAGAATAAGAATTAGCCAGACTAGTAATGAAAGCTTACTATAGAGCGATTTTTACTGGAAAAAGTGGTGGGGCCAAATAGACTAAAGTGCAAATGTGGTGAGGCCATCCCCCCTCCCCCCCCCCGGCTCCGGCGCCTATGAGTAAGGTCACGTGGATAAACAGTACAGCAACACTACAATATCTGAAACCTTACAGGAAAGTTTATGTGTGTTCATTTGCTGTTTTGACTTCGGATCAATTAAACCTATACCTTAAGCATCAAACGAGTTCGTTTTGTTTTCTAATTCGTGCTACTTGCGTATCATGCAGTTCAGATTAGCTTGTTTTAATGTTTTTGTATATTTATCAATTACGGTTTACACAAAACCATTGGAAACAAAATCTTTAATCTTCAGTCTGTCTTGAAGCTGGCGTTTGCTGATAGGCATTGTTGAACAAGCACAAGAAAAGCTAAAAATGACCATCACGATTCCAGCTTAAGTCCAGATCTCCGATGTGTCAAAAAGGAAATTAATAAAAGTTCGAACACATGTTCACCAATTCCAATAAAACTTCTATACTAAATCTGAGTGTAAAATATTGAAAGACAGCAGAGAAATTAATCATAGAAATTTCGGCTTTAACATGGACCCTTTACTAATACTTCAAAATCGCAGTAAACAATTTTCAAATTTTTGAAGATGAAATAGTGATTCCTACATGGGGATACATATGTTTATTACACACTTAAAAATCATTTAATTATGTGAGTGTTACAGCAATAGTTCACCTGACTTTTATTATCAATTTACAAAACATGCAGAGCACATTCACAGCCTATTTTTTGACTGGACCTGACTGTTTATTTACAAATGAAGTAGCTTTAAAAGATTGAAACGTATTCTTGTTCGTCTACTTGTAAAATAAACAAGGTGACGACGCTCAGAAAACGTCAAATCGCCATTCGTGAGAAAGCTCGCATTAAGAGGGCTCAGAGCCCGCTACCCAGTTAAAGCACAAGTGAGAGGAACCATCTAAGAAACCCGCTGCCTAATAGGGCACAAATAAAGAGGTCCCGTTTAACAAATCCGCTGCTTAATAGGGTACAAGTAAAGAGGGACCATTTAAGTAATCCGCTGCCTAGTAGGGCACACGTAAAGAGGGACCGTTTAAATAACTGCCTAATAGGGCACAAGTAAAGAGGGCCCGTTTAAGAAATCCACTGCGTCAGAGGACATAAATAAAAAAATGAGTGCCCATTTAAGATAATCCGCTGCCTCGGGCACAAGTAAAGCTTGATCGTGTAAGAAATACGCTGCCTCACAGGGCACAAGAGTGCCCGGTTAAGAAATCTGTTGCTTCATAGGGCGCAAGTAAAGAGTGCCCCTTTAAGAAATTTGCTGTTTCATAGGACACAAGTAAAGAAATCTCCATTAAGAAATCCTCAAGCACTATAGGACCGAGTGAAGAGAGCCAAAAGTGGCAAATCAAAGTGGCAAATCAAAAGAAAACCTCTTAGTGACACGGTCCGACATAGTTAAAATGCAAACAAAGCATGAATCACAAATTTAAAAATCGACAAGCAGTATTCTTAATAAATATGCTTATTTTCGAAACAAGTGCAGTTTGAACTTCAATGGCTCAATTGCAAAAATAACAACACACAACAGCCAAACTCAATTTTCATCGGCCGTCATTTGCAAACTCAAAGCTGACAACCTTATTAAATAGTCGTAATTTCAAAAAAGGAAGTCTGAAAAATTGCAAGAAAAATGTCAACCAGCTGAAGGATAAAGCACAAGTTGCACTTGCAAATTCAAAGGGGTGCGAATCCACCGAAGAAAAAGCAAGAGCATTATGCGGTCCAACATTGCACACAGGAAATACATAACCTTTTTACTACGAATATAATATAGGTACATTTCATTGTCAACTACCCAATGCCATCGAAATCAATCAAAAAGGGGACGAGGTAAATACGTTTCCTTCCTGAATACTCATGTGAGGAAATTAAAATGTGGAAGTGTAGCAATTACATATGTGTTTCTAGCTTTTCACAGCGTATTTAATTCCTAGGGAAAAATTGATCTTATATCACTTACGGCTAAAAGGTAAGTGATATCTCCCCAAAACAAAACTTGTTAAGGATTCCCATCAAGCTTTTGGGCCGTTTGATGTGGTGACAAGCTCTCTCGCCAAGTTAATCCCACAGACTAAGATTTCAAACGTTAAATGAAAAACTTGAAAATTGGGCAGTAAGCGGTTTGAAATTTGTTCATTTAATCATCGAACTTTTGCTCAGTGGGATTAACTTGGAAAAAGAGCATGGCGTTTGACATCACGACTTCAAACGGCGGAAAAGCTTGGCTGGAAGTGAAGATCATAAACTATCATAATGAACTTCAGTAATCCACTTTTATGCACTGCTGCGTCACTAGTGTCATGTGACTTGGATTCAAAATGGTGAAACATTCCTAACAAGAACTTCTAATAAGAAAACTTTCCCTATGGCCACCACAGTACGTTGGCGATAAGTTTTAAGCGACAAATATAATAATTGGAGTATTTTCAATTTAATATTTTCAGATGGCTCTCGTTAAATTACACTGACCCCATGGATCAACTTCAATGGCTTGTCAACGAATTACAAAAAGCAGAAGATATCGGTGAAAAAGTAAGACAGCCTTCTCTATTTACACTAACCAAATTTATCGAAAAAGTTTTCTTTGAGTCTATGTTTCGTAGTAAACCCCATAATAAAAACAAAGATATGGATCTGAAATTTCGGAAATACTCTAGCAGAGAATGCATTCGTATTCTTATCCTTATCCTACGTCCATTAAGTTTAAATATAAAAAAAAAAAAAAAGCCTGCTTTGGTATTCTGAAAGCAACGTTTCATCACATTGAGAAAAATCTATTAAACTTTAACAATATAAAATTTCTAGTTTATTTCGTTTTTGTGCCAACAAAATCACGACTTCGTTTATATTCTTTGATCTTGTGCATCCTTTTTCACAGCCAAACGACCAAATGCAAGTAAACATGAACTCAACGTAGCTCAAGCAAACATAGGCTACGTAGGGCTCTTGTCATTGTTAAGTAAACGTGAGTTAAATTTGACTGATGTTGATCTGTGCCGCAACTAGATTTTTCTAAGGAGGGGTGCAAGGGGAAAACTTGGGCCCCTCCTCAACAGTAAGAATCGCAACCAAAATGTAGTGAATTTTGTCTTATTTGGGCCCCCTAATGGTGAATTTTGGGCTCTCTGCCTCCTGGGCTCAGGTGCTTTCCACCACCCCTAATTTCGGCACTGATGTTGATGTCAGCTGAACATGAGCTATACATCGGTAAACTTGAGCTGCGTCAGTGTAATGTAAAATGAGCTACGTCGGGTCCATGTGAATGTACAGCATATATTAACGACATCTGGTTCAAGTCAATGTCAAGTCAACATGAGCATGCTAGCCCTCATGTCAATGTCAAGTAAACCCGAGCTCTGGCAGGTTCCCGTTAATGTCAAGTACCTATGAGCTACTTTGGGCTCATGTCAATGTCAAGTAAACATGAGTAACGTCAGGCTTATGTTGTGTCAAGTAAACTAGAGCCCGGCATAGATCATGTTAACTTACTCCAAAGCCTAAGTTGGTCTTGTCAGAGGGGAGGGACACACGTGAGATGTGACTAATTTTAGTTAACATTATTCCTACAGTAGATTAACTTTCTGTTCGCCCCAGCACTTCAATGCCCAATACATGGTCACTCTACTCGGCTACGTCTCGCACAGGTCTCTTCTCATCTTCTACCTTGCAGAGCTGGTTTATGGAACATGTGTGGTGCCTAGAGAGGTCGTGTGGCATGGCGTCTGGAGGAATTTTGTATGCCTGCATGTATTCACTAGGATACACACGCAAACGTGGTGTGGGAAGGCACAAGCGAATCGTTAGTTCCTCACAAAGTTTTGCGATCTGGCAGGAACAGAAATTTTGCGTTCCCTGCATTGCGAGGCAGTGCAAACAAGTTGCTTTCTGGAATAGGAAAACATGGTGTACATCACTTCGCCTATGACAGGACACTGCTGAATTCATTGGTTCAAATTCCTGCCTTAAGCTGAATAATTAGTATGTCTTTTTTGCCCCCGAAGGCAGCAACTTTCAAGCTTCTAGTGCTCTTGTGTTGTGTGGCTTGTGTCACATTTGGCATAACTGATTTAGTCTGCTGTCATCCGACACTGCCGAGCGCAGCATCAAATTTCTTCCTGACCTGCGTGTAGAGGCCATAAATGCAAAACCGATTATGATCTCGCAGGCAGTGGACACAACAGCTAGGATGCCAGCCGATGACCTGCCTGCATGTCTAGGCCGCATGTGGTAGGCGCCCACACCAACATCGTCTGTTCTACAGATATAAATGCGCCCTCATTCTGCTTTTCTTGCCTCCCTGAAGGTGTTTTTTCTTCTGTGACTCGAACCTCCTGAAAGGGTGGTCTGTCTTCACGATGGAGGCGATTGCTTATGTTTTCGCCAGTGAACGTTTCACGTTAGTGTTTGTGACCACAGTCCTGTCTGCCTTTGTAGAGCGAGTAAGTCTAGCCGACTATTTGTTCTGCACCCTCAAATGCCAAGCATGCCTTACTATCACATTTCAGGCAAATTTCTTTTCACAAATTTCTTACTATATTTGTCTAGGCATATCTATTTCTTGTTCCACTTTGTCTTAACCAATCGCTGTTCCTATAGTTTTTTGACTTTTCTTTTTGCAAAAATGCCATCAAATTCTATTAATTTAGCTGAAATAGCCAGAACTTCCCATTATTAAATTGAAAGATCACCTAGCAGTGTTGATGCCGATTTCACAAAATCTGAATAACTCATTTATCTCGGTTTTATAGCTTACTGTCGTTTCTCACTGTTCACCGAAGATGGTGTGAAGCACTGCTGCTGCCGTGTTGTTTCCTGTAGTGGGGGTTTATTTTAATTAAAACTGCTTAAATACTGTTTGCTGCAACTGGTTACAATTTATGCATGTGGAAAGCTTTCTCTCTGTTTTACTCTAAAACAGCTTTGCATAACGAATGGCAGGAGCAACAAGTCGAGGGCTCGATGGAACGTCCATTGAGTATATCCCTCGTTTTTTTTTTTTAGCCAATGAGAAAGGGATATTTTTGACGAATCATCCAATCATAGCCCGCTTATTCTGTTCAGCACTGTGAAGGGCCTACCAAGCGGGTGCTTATCGATAATCTGCACTAGTGCAAAACTCGATAATCACGGATCGAAACTAGTTAGCACCACACAAAACCAGAATCGCATACTTAACGTGCTAAAAAGGCTTAATTACTGGCTTGGTAAAGAATGAGAATCTAAGTTAAGTATGTGAGATGGTTGGGTTGCATTCGTTTTGTTTTCGATGGAACGCTGATTGTTACAACGATTTCTGCTTCTGACAGGTGCTAACTAATAAACCGTCATAAAGAAGAACTTTTTACCATGGCAATAAAATAATTGGTCGTTAGGCCCGATTTGTTTATTGCTGCTTTAGGTAACGCATTACACCATAATAAATGTGCTTCACAGGCGCTATACAATGTACTTACATCTCCGCAACGCATCTTCACTCCAGGAATTGTCACTCATACTTATTTTAACCGTTTTTAATAGCGAGGCCGTAGTCGTTTCCATAGTAACCAAGAAAGCGAGCAACAGCCTGATTACACTGTAGCTCCGACGGCGGGCTTCCGAAAGTGGCTAAGATATTTGCGATTAGATAAATACAAATAAATAACGAATATGTATGCACTATGCAATACTGTATAGCTAATTTGCCTGCTATATGAACATTTCGGATAATTTTACTAATACGTAAATTAAAGATTTTCAGTGAGATTCTGTGATCGTTTCTGTGGAGATACAGCCTGCTAACGTCTGCACACTGAAGCGAATTTAAAAAAAAAACGAAACTAAACCAAAGTGAAACAATACGAAAGTGATAGACAGGCTACTTATGTAATTCTGAACTAACAGACTCGCTAAAAAATTAATAAAAGTACAACAATATTAATACAAAATGCAGAAATTCTTACATACGCCCATCATGTTTGTAACTGATTTACTAATAAACTGATAAAGTAATTCGCGCGAGATATTCTGATTAAATACCCCTCCTGCAGCGGGTAGTTATCGATCTTTTTGGAGCACTCAAGTTTTTACTCCCTTAAACTCGTTCGTGCTTGAGTTGGTAATAAGCTCCCTCGTCACTTCGTGACTCGGGATCTTAACAATTAGCGAACACAAGCACTCACCAGTTTAATGGGAGCAAAAACTCTGATGCTTAAAAAAATTAATCGATAACTAACCTTGCACTCGGCATATTACGTATGATAATATTACTGCATCATCTATCTCGCATTCTGGCCCTTGACCTATGTGATAAATTGTGGAATGACTGGTTGTAAAACTATTTTCTATGATACCTCACGTTAAAAATACGTTGTATACGTTTACATCAGATAATTATGTTTGAAAAATATCGCTTGTGCTGCCCTTACGCCAGTCATGCGGCAACTCCACGTGCACCGAGTGTTGAGCGGAGAAGGAGATGGCTTCTTCAAAAACAAGGCCGACCGGTGTAGAAATCACGTGTTGCGTCCCCTGGCTCACTGCGTGCGGGAAAGTTGAAGCCTTTAGCAGTGCCTGGTAAATAAGAGTCGGGTGATGTTGAATCAAGTGGCCTGGAGTCTGGAAACAAAATCTAGCTTCTCTTCCAGATTACCTTACAATAAGGGACGGATTATGAAGCGATAGATACAGGATCATGAACACTTCCACGTCCCACGGCCGTTTATTAATTTTGTTCATAGGGTCATGCTAACGGATAATGGTGAAATGCATGAAATAGCCCTCATGTGCTCGTGTCCCAAGGCAGGCACATTTTACCTAATTCAGCGCATCTCATTTTTTAAAGTTTGTTTCCAAGTTTTGGCGTCTGACTACCAATTTTCTGTTCATCAGAAACCTTAAATGTTAGGAATTGGTGCTATGCTGCAAAAATTACATATAGATTTCAGATCATGGTTTTCATGTTGCCTGAATCGTAGGAAGCTGGATTTCGTGGATCGGTATTATAAATATGTCACGATCAGGTTTTTTGCAAGGTAAAGAAACGCACTGTTCTGCTGCTGGTCCATCCATATTCCCAAAGTTTTTATTTCCAAAGAAATAAAGTTTAAAAAAATCATAGCAAGTATGCTGGGTAGCTAGTTAATACGTTAGTGAGTATGATTTTGGAATTAGAATTTTTTGGGGTTAAATTAAGGTGTGATGAATGCCCAACACAGCATAAATTTTGATATGGAATACGAGCAGAGGAGATTTGGGAGAGAAGTTCGTACGGATGTAGCAACCAGCACTGCACGGTCTTAGGATTGGTTGTCAAAATGTAGTGACTGTATTACAAAGATGTGGGTTAAAACAAAACTGTTATGCACGAAGTTGGTTCAAATTTTCGGTTATTGCGATTCAACCAAAGAAACTGTAGCCTGACATTTTGTAGGTGCCTTACCCTAAAAAACAAGATGTATAATTTTCGTTAATGGCGTATTTCCAATTTACCTAAAAAAAAAGATACTTCTTCTCTTTTGTAACATTTTGAAGCGTGCAACATAATATTGATTACTGATATGTAGTTGGCTCATATGTAAAACTCAACAATTTTGCAATTCAACGTATCCTAAAGTATTAATTTGCTTTGTTAATCCACAAATGGCTCGTACGAGGACTCAACAATTTTGTAATTCCTTTTTTTAAAAGAGGAGTAATTACTCCAAATGTTCATTTGCATTGTAAATCCACAATTGCAAGTGAAAAGCATTGCAGATGTTTTTGAATGTTTTTGCAGACTATCTAGTTTCAGTCATACCCAACTTGATCTAATTATGGAACATTTGTATGAATTTTGAAGAATGTGACTTGGGATATTAGTGCATTAGTGTTCTTCTTGGGTAGGTTATTAGGAGAAGATAATTTTGAAAAAGTTGTATTTTGCAAAGGTGACCTTTTTTTTTAATATCCATTTTAATATCCATTTAATATCCATCAAGTCTACATGTTGCTAATGTGGGTGTATAGTGTATGTGTATTCTGCACATTTTAAAGGCTTTGAAGTCATTAAATGAAGGATTTTATTCCTTTCTTATTCAGGTTTTACTTGTCACCCATATTCCACCTGGTCGTTACAAATGTCTAGCTGTCTGGACTTTGAAGTTTTACAACATTGTAAACAGGTGAGCTAATACAATTTTGGGTTAAGACACGTCAAACTCGCTATAGACAGGTGGACAACTGGACATAGACAGAAATTCAGCATAGTAGGGAATTTGTGGTTAAAAGCTGGGAACAAGTGTTTGTAACTAATTAGGGTATGCTGAACCCGAATCCGCTTGTCCCCAAAAGATATTTTATCAATAACTAGCCGAAAATGCCGAAAAATGCCTGAAAATGCCTGAAAATGCCTATAATTACCAAAATTTAAATATTTTGTTAAGAAGATGTATTACAAAAATGTTCAGAATGTCATTCTCCACAATAAATTTCCCATCAATTGGTTTGTAGAAGTAACGGTAGAGTGTCAAAAGCAGAAAATAACCCGAAATATGTCCGAAAAATGCCCGAAAATGCCCGAAAAAGCCTGCAATGACCAAAATATTAATATTTTGCTAAGAAGAAGTATTAAAAAAATGTTCACAATGTCATTCTCCACAAAAAAATTTTCATCAATTGGTTTGTAGAAGCAACGGTAGGGCGTCAAAAGCAGAAAATAACCATTACACATTGTTGCAGTCATTGTTGTAGTCAGTGTGTGACCGGGTGGGGTTAACGCTCGCTAAAACCCTTTGACCCTTTGATAAACATGTGTGTAGCACTACGTTCGAGTCTCTTAATTTTTACTTTATGTAGATAAACGAATAGGTTTGAAACGTTCGAAAGATGTAGTTGATACATTTTGAATGCTTCTAACTGCACTCAAGTATCTATACTTGGTGAAAAGCTACAACCTCGAACGCAATACTATGTTGACCACGGTAGCACATACAGTATAAGGTATAAACTCGGATTCAGCAAACTCCACATAGGCTAAAAATACTGTTATCCTGCAAGTGTAGATGGAGATGGGGAGGAATAAAATAGCATTGGATATATAAATTTAGTTATAGACGAGTTTACAATAAAGGTAATTACAATACAGATAAATTACAGGTACCTTTTATGTTACACATGTTCGGAAATCATGTTAGTCTATTCTTGCATGTCGTGATATGCTGGGTGTCCGTGCACTTACAGTGTGGTGCACAGTTTAAACTTGCGACATGTGTAATGCAGTATTTTGCAACCAGTTCTATACAATCGCAATAGATCATCTCTATGCTCAGTTCGTCATCAGAATAGGAACATGGTATCCCTCATTATTCCACCATCCACAGTCTGATGGCTTTGGAAGACGAGGTTGGATGCACAATTTGCAAGCTTCCAGACCATACTCTGATAATGGGCTCACTTTGTATGGAATTTCAAAGCATCGTTTGTGGGCAGGGGGCGAGGGAGCAGTACTTCAGGCTTATTGGCTTTGGGGAACAGCATGAAGTGCACCTTGCTGACTGTGGCCACGTGGTCTGGCACACTGTACACCTTACAGAGAAATTTTTGCATTGCAGAAAATGTGTCTTGCGTTATCTCACCAACTCCAAGATGGCACTGAGTAACTCACTGTGTTCCTTAAAACCCCCTTACATGGTTTTCTTCGAGTGACCAGCTAGGAACGGTGTTGTGTCGCATCCGAATAATGCGTGGTTGGATGGAAGGATTTGCTGACCCAAGTTGGACGAAGGTTGCTATGAACTTGTTGAATTGGAATAAATCTAAGATGTTTAGAAGTACCAGGTTCCATCCAGAGCTCTTTGCATTCCATCTGCTGGACGTGCGCAATAAGAAGTAAAAATACATCTGTGCCTCTAGTCCTTTCAACAATGGTGTCTGCACTATGTGTATAGCGTGGAGAATTAACCGGGTATCGGCCTCTTCGTGCGTTACCATTATCTGTGGGAGCCTGTTGCATCAGCTCCTCTGACCCAAAACTGTGCCAAATCTGCATTATTCTTTCTGGACGAACAAGATGACAGAAGCAACAAACCGCTACACAATGAGGAATTGTTACGAGCAACGCGTGAGGAGGCCGATAACTGGCTAATTCTCCACGCTCTACACTGTGCTGCTGAGACCATTGTTGTCAGGGATAGAGACAGATGTACACCTTTGGGCATAAAAAAATTATCGCACTGTATCGAGGTTGAAGTAGCCCGACAACAATGCAAACGTTATCATTGTTGTAAATAAGAACATACGTCAATGAAGGTGGAAGGAATTCTCCATTGTCTAGGCCAAAGAGTGGCATTGTTGAATGCCATTGTTTAAAGCTCCAGTATACCGAAAACGATCATTTTTTATACCCAAAGGTGTACATACTTTTACTTGTTATTGCGGACGTAGAGTAGATGCAATTGAAAGAGCTGTAGATGGAAACTGGTACTTCGAAACATCCTGGATTTATTCCAATTCGGCAAGTTTACAGCTAACTTCGTCCAACTTGGGTCAGCAAGTCCTTCTGTTCTACCACGCATTATTCGGGTGCGACACAACATCGTTCCAGCTGGTTACTCGAAGAAAACCATGTATAGGGAATTAAGGAACACAGTGAGTTACTCAGTGCCGTCTTGGAGTTGGTGAGTTAACGCAAGATACATTTTCTGCAATGAAGAAATTTCACTGTAAGGTGTACAATGTGCCAGACCATGTGGACACAATCAGCAAGGCGTGCTCATGCTGTTCCC
>JAHWFP010270312.1:16711-40043 GCA_023313725.1 Lithobius niger | reverse complement strand
AACGTGGTTTACGTGGGTGGGAAGAGTAGAGGGGATTTTGCTAGGAATTGGGGGGGTGGGTAACTAAAGGTATAGAGAAATCCTATAATTACTGGCAGGAGGAGTTAGCTATATGAAGAACAAGGAAAGCAAGCAGTGAGAATTTTGTCTATATTACTGATGTATTCACTGATATAACTGAAGTTTGTGTAATTTTATTAAAGAAAGCCAGGCTCAAAAAAAGAGGAGAGGTATACAAGAGGTTCGTAGAGGTATAATTCTATATTATTACAGTGTTTACTAAAATAATGTGCGAAGTTTCAATTTTGCGAAAGAAAGCCAGGTACACAACAAGAGGAGAGGCTACAAGAGGCACTTAGAGGTATAATTCAACATTATTACAGTGTTTACTGAGATAATGTGCAAAGTTTGAGTGTTTAAAAAAAAATCCACGCACACAACAAGAAAACTAAAGTGTCCGCGGCCTATCTTGAGTTCTCCGCAGAACGAACACAGACAATCGATTGTACGTTTTCAGTAGCAGAGTGCCTTGTTGATATCCAAGATGATGACAAAAACAATGGCGGCCATCGATTAAAGCCACCCTATCCAGGAAGACGTATCCGCTCACAAAATACTTGCAGGACTCAAGATGCACCGCGCTCACAATCGGCTAAATGCTCTAGTGTTACGAAAATATTGTGCAAAGTTTGAGCGATATTATAAAAGAAAGCTAGGAGCATAAGTGCACAACATGTACTAAAACATAGGTACAATTATATTTCGACATCAACTATTTTCTAGCGATGCAATATTCAAAGTAAATAAAGGGGTGCCAACATTCGTATACTCGAACCTCGTCATACCCAAGCGGCTCAAGGTCATTATATTAAACTATACAAAGACGTATGTATAGGCAGATGTCATATTTTCAACAAAGTTCGATAAATGCACCATAAAAATATTCGGTAATATAAAAATATAAAATGCTTCAATTTAATCAAAGGATTTCAACTTACATAAGTCAGACACAACACACTGCACGTCGCCATTGGGAAAATGTTGAAGCCCTGGGGAGAAAGGGTTTAGGAATGCCAGCAGTGATGTGAGATCAAAGGAACGTCAGCTGCGAAGAAAGCAGTATGGAGAAGGCGAGCAGCAAAAGCAAGGTAGAGTAGGCTGAGGACGCGTGGAAAAGGCCAAAACAAAAAGGTGAAAATGGAAATGAAAGGTTAACTAAACGGGGAGGAGAGGGCAACTGAAGGAAAAGAAGAAGGAAATTAAAGGAAAGAAAATGTAAAAGAAAGGTGAAAAAGGGGGAAACAAGAGGGGAAGAATGAGAAATAAAAAGAAGGTGAAATGAAAGGGGAGAATGGGAAATCAATGGGAAATAAAAAGAAGGATGGGAGAGTGGAAGCATAGCCGCGGCAACTTGGTGGGACGGGATGGACAAACCCGGGCTCCATACTGATCCCTGGCCCCAAACCCGGTCTGGAATCCTCCAAACAGTAGAGAGTCATTTTAACTAACAGGGTGGAACTGCGAAATCAAGGTTGTCTTATGACTAAAAAAAGTTCTGAAATTCTTGTTGGAGGACAGCCCAATCTTGTGGTATCCACGAGGTCCAGAAATGTTGTACCCCTGGGTGGAAGACACAGTGGAAAGGAGCGTAGCTCAACAAGTCGTATTCTGTGTAGTTCATGAACGTTGGTTCATAATAATATGATGGTATTTGACTTTTTCAAATGATTCTAGATTTAATCCGGTAGGAAAATATTGTTCAAGGTGCTGCACTGCCACAGTACACCTAATTTCAGCCGTTTTCATTGGCTGTCGAAGCCATCTCACTATTCCTCAACAACATGTCCGATTTTAAATTTTTTGTTTTATAAACCATCTCTGGGTGTGCCACTATCAATGTGCAAAAATATGATTTTAATTGTTACAGTGGTTATTGAGTGATGTTATTGCAATGATCGTAAATTCTAGTGTATTCATGAACACTACAGTATTCTACAGTATTTGAAGATTATTAGTGCCTCTTCCTATTTCATAGAAGCATTCTAGCTAACTGAAGCAATTTGTGATTAGTTGCGGTTTTAATTTTATATGTTTCACCGCTGCGAACACAGCGGCATGAGTAAGGCGCACGATTTTGAAAAAAAATATTTTTGGGGTAAAACGGAATTCGGCGATACGGGAATTTCCATTTCGTCGAATATTGATGGACTAATTATGTCAGTCATAAATTACTGCATTTTGATTTACGGTACAACAACATCAGGCATTATTGATCGACTGCAAACAATGCAAAATAAAGCTTTAAAAACATTATTCATGAAGGAGAAGGGAGAAAAAAGTACAAAGAGCTTATTCCATGAATTGAATATCCTTAATGTCAGAGAATTATTTATTTATACTTTGATTACTAAATTTTACTATACCGACAATTATAAAGTAAAACTAAATAGGAACTTAAGGAAATCTAAGGATTGGTTAAAACTGCCGAAATGGAGAAACTCATATGGGAAAAGAAATTTACCTTACACTATACCTTTACACTTTAATAAACTCCCTGCACATCTTAGAAAAACGCAATACAGAAAAAGAATGAAATCTGAAATTAAAAATTGGATTCTTGAAAAAACGCATGTAACTACATTAAGTATACATGATTAAAATTTAAATACATCACTAACACTTTTAACTGTAACGTTTTGGCTCACTTTTTTAGACTTATAAGAACTCGTTGCCATTAATAATTATGTTATATAACTAAACAACAAACGTCTTTATTATTATTACTATATTTATACTATTTATCTTATATACATTCTTAAACTTTGTGTATTTTATGTATGTAAGTTATCGAGTTACACATTGTACTGTATTATTCTGTATTATTATTTTTAGCACACACAAGTTCTTAAATGAACTTCGTGCTACTTTTCTCTCGTTAAATAAAATTATTATTATTATTATTATTATTATTAAGCAGGGGCTAAATTTTCGGCGAAAGGGAATTCTACGAAACGTCGGGTAGACACCCATTAAAGCTACTGTATGTCTGCACTGGAAGAGGTACATAGCAAAGAAAAAAAATAGGGCTGGCGAGTTGGCTCTGTTGTTTTGTGTGCGTGAGTGTTCCATTATTTTTATAGAGATTTATGCACCAAGTTCAACCAGGAGGCAAATGAAATAAATACATAAAAATAATCAATTTAATTGAAAATAAATATGTAATTATCATGCCTACTTTAAAGGAACATTGTTACAGTTTATAAGAAGTGACCCGTTACGTTGGTTGATACCATGAAAAGGACTTGAAAAACTTCTTCTTACCAGAATCATGCTGAAAATTGGTGCTGCTTTCAAGTTTAGGCGGAGGGATATTCTTTCATTCAACAAGCCATGGCTTTAAAAGTAGGTAGATTACAACCAGATTCAAGTTTTAGCCTATTTTAAATGTAATCGTACACACATAATGCCTCAGTCAAAAACTTACAAAAATGTCTGTTCCATTCGAGCTAGTTCGTGTATTATCGACCCAAAACTTACGGCAACAATCGGGTGCTTTACTCTTTTCTCCCGGGTCTTTTATTGGGTTTCGCATTTCACCAGCCGCGCACAATAAAAATTCCCTAACTCCCCGTTGACCTTTTCCAGCGGCTTAACAGCCAATCAGCTTCGTTCTTATGTCGGCGTCCATCATTAAATCGGCGTCAAGATGACCCAAGAAGGAAACTAAACGAGACATTGGACGAGCGAATTGCTTTGTTTATGGGAGGGTGAATATAAGCAAGACCTTTTGCCAAAATTAAGCACCACAGCATAGGTTATAATGATCCGATCAAATTACGTTTAGAATCTGACATTGTCTGGTTTTGGTATTCACTTTGTCTCAATTCATGCCAGAGATGTAGCATTATTTAGAATCATCAAAGGAAAGGAAATTTTTCGAATGTTGTCCTGCTTAATCTATGGTAGAAAGAGTCTAAGCTGGATTTAATAATTACGTCACATTAATCATAAGGCATGCATGTCTAGATGATAGCTAAACCGTGTGGAAGTTTATCGTGCCGTGTCAAGGTCACGTTTACGTAACGACTCGCATTTGCATTCTCACAGCTAGAAATCGTATGGAATTCCGACATGGCGGCGGTTTTAGCTATGTCGACTCGCAATGAAAACACTGGATAATGCGAGTTCAGAAGCGACTGTGAAAATTTCGTTAGGAGGAATTCTTTATCTTATTGTCACGGATTATAAGACTTAAAGCATTTACTTAAAACGACGTCGGATTTAGCTAATCCAGATAGCGTTGTTACCATGGCAACGATAACTTTGCCACCGTGGTTAAGTTCTAGCTGCGAGAACTCCCTCTTTTCACTTTTTCTTACTGTTAATGTCTTTGCAAATGGAATTCCTTCAGCATGGTGATGTGCAATTCCTATGTACAGCCCATACTTTGTGATGGGTTCCGGGATCCACGCAAAACTTATTGCTTGTGAGGGGTTCCCCATCAACTAGGAATCAACGTTATCAGATACTTTTGGATAGCTTTCACCAAGGGACTTCCAGACTTTCGCTCCCTTAATCATCTTGATCGACTAGAGAGGATTGGCCTGGAGCTCCTCGAACTAAGAAGACTGAGGTATGATCTTATCTTAACCTATAAAATCTTACACAGCCTCATTCAAGTGGACCTTCTGTTCTTTGACAGGGTTCCAAATCTTCATGGCACACGCGGGCACCCGTGAAAACTGGCTGTACAGAGTTCACGCCTGGACTGTAGGAAAAACTTTTTCTCGGTTCGGGTCGTCCCAATTTGGAATGCCCTTGGTTCTGCAGCGGTGTGGATATGGAAACTGAGTCTGGTGTCCATCGAAACCTCTTAACTGAGTCGCTTACAAAATTCTAAAAAGGTCAACTTGACCATTGTCACTTTGAACAAGTCTGTTTTCCCTTTTTGTAGCATTGGTGTGGTGTCAGTGGCTCACACCCCTTCCGTCCACCATCCATGTTTAGTGTGGAAAAGTGTTTTTATTATTGTTATTATTATTATTTTCCATTTGTTACATATACCGTCATTGGTGATGGATTCGATTCAGCTTTCAGTTGACTGGCAGGTGACTGCTTACACCACTTACTTGGCTGTAATTCCTTACATTGTCGGTATATTGGGGATCACTTCAATGTTCAGGATCTTGGGGGAACTCCTAAAAGTTCCCCGAGATCCGGAGCGTTGAGAGTGATCCTCCAATATACCGAACAATGTGAGGAAGAAAGGACAAGTGGTCCAAGTACTTGGCTGCCAGCAAACTATAGGCGAAATCAAATTCGTTACCAATTGAGATATAAGTAACAAAATGGAAATAAAAAAACTATCCAAAAATATCTGACGTCGTAAAAGAGTTAATTAGTTTTATTGACTTAAAAACCGAAATTTACCAACACGGCAAATAATTGATTTGGAAGTGTAGACATGATAGAGAAGCATAGTGAAGTGTTATGGCGGATACAGACATGCCCACAGACAGCACCACCACAGGATCGTAGTACGCTGCTTCGCCCAGCGTGTTACTGCAGTAAGCGGGAAAAAACCCAGGTAAAGGAACACTGGATTCGTTAACTCTTTCTCTTGTGATTTATTCTTTATTTATAACGAATCAGTGTTGATTTGCTTTAAAATCTTTGGGTTTAATATCTTGTTTGACATTTTTTGCTACTGCAACACAACACTTCTGACCTGCAAAACGAAACGAAAACTCTATTTCGTTACCAATGTACAATTACCATTGTATGCCCCCGTGCCAGCAATGCTATGAAGAGCGGGAAAATGAAAACCCATAATTATGGGAAGGTAAATAAATAATTTTATGCAGCTTCCACCGATCTGTGGACTAGTGTGGTACGATAATGGAGCAAGGTGGCCTGATGGTTAGCATTATCGTCATTATCGTCCAAGTCTCCAGAGGCTTCGGGTTCAAGTCCGGCCTTAGCCATCTCTGGCATTTTCGGGTAGAAAAGGACCCTATGATGTCTCATGCTCACGTCGATTGTGGCATATAAAAGACCCTAAGAATTTCCATGGGAGATAACTAGCAAAATTATTCCTCTCTCCTTCAGGCACTATGGCTGACGCTGGTTTCACGTCACACAACAACAGTGTGGAACGATAGGCTCATTTCTGATCAGGCCACGGGATGTACTTACTCGCCATTTTGCAGCTCGATTATATCAAGAATTTATAAGGTTTGGGAGGAGAACTTGTAACTCTAAAAAGTCCCTATTGAAACATGTAGATTCGCCCCCATTAGTTCAGTCCGAGTTTTCAGAGGGCGCCACGTGTTCCATCTGGTAATGTTTGCTTATTTTTCAGCCCAAATCTAAAGTAAACTAAATTACAACTAAGCTCGGCTAAATAGTAATTAAATACAAGCTAGTTTCGTTTAGTTTAGTTTAATTTTAGGCTAAAAAACTGAGTAAATTCCGACATAAAACACATGGCGCCCTCTATAAACTAAGACTGAACTAATACGAATGTGTCTAAGACGTTTCAGTGTGGGTCTCAGTTACAAATTCTCCACCCCAACCCCATAAATTCTTGATTATATCCATACCTTTGGAGAAAATCATGGACCTTGAAGCACTGTGTCGCATTGTGTGTACTTAAGTCAAAAATAGATGTCACTTCTGTTTTGGCTGCATCGTTTTGATGTAATTATAATTAACTACGTCGTTCTTTCCGCATCGGAAAGCGGTTTAGAGCTTCTCGAAGAGCACAAACGGAAACACCATTATGGTAGTAAAGTCACAATATAGTGATTATACAAATATAGAAGCACCGTTTAAATTTAACGACCAAAACGAACCAAAGAGTAAAGGTCGTAAATGTGCATGAAAGGAAAATCATAGTAATTCGACGTATGTAAGGTTTATAGCACAAGTTCATCAATGGTAATCATCAAGCCAGCTCGGCACACGCATCTGGAATATTCATGTTTCTGTTTTTTAATTTATGGTATGTAAAAGCATAAACCCAACGTTATGGATATTTTAATGAGGGATAAAACGTCCGCGTAACATTAATTGGAGTTTACTCTTGTCGTTAACAAGTTCGTAAAAATGGTGGTAAGCAATCGATAATAACAATTATTGTACACGAAGAAAATCTTTAAACAGAAATTTTAGGTAAAAATGTCGAAAAACTTAACTTTTACAAACGCACTGTTTTGAAGTGTTTTGTGATGAATGGGGTAATTAAAAGTTACAAAACAAGGAGAAAGCGAAAAGAATAAATATTCGGATCATGGTCAAACATGGAACAAATCAGGAAACATCTGCATGCATATCGTTGCCACACTTATCTACGTAAAAATCTTTAACATCTTTATTATTCAATGTTTTAGCAATTGCCAGAAAATCAAGGACCACGCTAGTGGTCAGCCCGCCAAGTTCAATAACTGTCACACTTCATTGTAACTTCATTGTAAGAAAGTCGTTGTTGAATTCCTGCATTGTTGTTGCATGGCCACTAGCTTTTGGTACTTTAACGCATACCAGAGTTGAGCCTATTTCACGATGGCGAGGATAAATACCTATGCGGCGAAACAGATTGAAAATTGTTGAAAATGGGCAGCCTTTGTGCACTGACAAGCAATAGTTGTATTTCAATCACGTGCATAAACTGTTTCAATATCATAAAAGTGCGTGAAGATCGTTGATTTCAGCTGACTACTATATCAAGTGGTCCGCCCGCCAAATTCAATATTGTCACACTTCAATGTAACTTCATTGTAAGAAAGTCATTGTTTAACTCTTACATTGTTGTTGCATTGTTGTTGCATTGTTGTTGACCGGGTGTGGTTAACGCTCGCTAAAACCCCTTGACCCTTTGACTAGCTTTGGTACTTTATCTGAAACCAGAGTTGAGCGTATTTCACGATGGCGAGGATAAATACTAATGCGGCGAAACAGTTTGAAAATTGGTGGAAATGGGCGGTCATTGTGCCCTGACAAGCAATAGGTGTATTTCAATCAAGTGCACAAACTGTATCAATGGGATAAAAATGCGTGAAGATCGTTGATTTCAGCTGACTACTGAATACTATATACTGACTACCGACTACTGACTAATTCCGCTCATATAAAATAAATTCTGCGACAGACACGAATGAAATTTGGTATTCAGCACTCTTATTATTATTATTATTATTAATATTATTATTATTATAATATTATTATTAGTGTTAACGAGTCACAATGCAAACGGACTGCCAGAAATAATCGGCAACACAACATTGTTGATAAAATGCACGCGTTTCTTGCTTGAAGTAGGGCGCATGGCTTCGGGCCAATAAGCTCTAAATAAATCCGCAGTACGCGCTACTTATTGTTAATGGTTGAATGGAAATCAGCAAACGCTTTAATTTATATGATTGAAGTCCTCATTCCAGCGAAACTTGAAAAAATTAATATCTCCGTTCGTATTCAATATTTTTTGGCCAAACTTGGCCAGATAGTAGATAAATGGGCAGTGGCATAAAATAAGACGCCACAAACAAAAAAAAACTACAAAAGAAGTGATATCTAAAATAAAACCCACAAGGGTGAAAGAACCCGCCATGTTTCAGTAAATCAAAATAGTGATATCAGAGCCAAAAAGGCTACCACCAAGTTACTAGATTAGTTGCCAAGCTAATTCCACCGACTATTACCTCACACTTGCTACCGATAGCAGCAATGGTCTGGTTTTTTATTTAACCTCTGATCTAATACTCGGTGGGATTGGCTTGGCAACTAATGTAGTAACTTGGTAACAGCCTTTTTGGCTCTGATATCACTACTTTTATTGGCTGAAACTTGGCGGGTTCTTTCACCCTTGTGGGTTTTGCTTTAGGTGTCCCTGTAACTGCTAAATAAACAAAGAATAGATGTTTTTACCTCACACTGGGATGAATCATAATGTCCAATTAAATAGGAATAGTCCTCCAAAAAAGCACTTAAATGATAGAATCATGCACTTTACTAATCCTAGGACAAACTGAATTTTTTAAATTTATTAAATTTTAAAATTTCCTGATTCATCAACTCTTTTTTTCATTGTTTGTTTTGCAGTTTGTTTTTTTTAACAAAGATTTTATTAGCATTATTGGCAGTGTACGAAATTCATTCTCAATACCTTCATAAATGTCATTAGGAAATCTCAACTTACATTTTGTAATTACTTATGGATATTTTTTGATTCAGTTTAGTATCATACGTATTTAGTCATGTTACTATTCAAGTCTGTAGCTAGACTCATTAAATCACTCTCATCCCAACATTCAATCGCAGTAAAGTACTACTGATCCACAATTTTTATGTTAATCACGTAATCATTAGCATCATTTTTGTGAAAACCTAGCATAACTAAGTTCAATTCAGGATTTAGACAATTTATTCATATACGAAACTCTACTCTTGTCGGAGTTTCAAATAATGGCTTTAAATCCCAAAGAAACCACCATACTTTGAAAGTTTACTATAGCCATTTTTGGCAGTAAAATCCATTGTATCCTTTAAAATATTAAAGTTTTAGTCTCCTATTTTATTATTATAATTAGTTCATGGGTACATAACGAGTTCCTATGGAACTTTATATACTCATGATAATAATAATAATAATTTATTCAGCATGCACGAAGCTAGAGAGCCAGTATGTGCACTGAAACAAAACCATAATAGATTCTTAGCTATAAAAAAGCTCATATTACTTATCATATTATTTAACAAACAGCATATTAAAAGTTAACAATAAAAGTATTAACCCCATGTTGCATACAGTTGCCTGCAGGCAACAGCTGACTAAACGTGCAAAAACTAAGTCCCAACTCGCACTGCGAGCTTTGTGAGGGGTCCCCGGGGACCCCGAGCAAAGCGAGCAGCAACAGCCTAGTGGTCAGCGTCCTCGTCTCCAAACCCTGCGAATGCTGGTTCGAATCCCCCGACTGACCCAACTATCATATGGTCCTTAAAAAAAAGTATCAGAAAATAATTCATGCATTTAAGGGTTAAAAGTTGTTATTCATTTAAAATTTAAAATTTAAAATTTCCGTCTACAAGATGCTTGATTTCATTTCAATATTAGTGAGCTTAAAAACAGGTTTTACAGTACAACGACTACATTTTAGAAGATTCCCAAAATCCAGCTTTTAATATGTTTTTTTTATTGTGTACATTTCTTGAAAGGATCTTAAGGTAGAAGGTATTTCATTAAAAATGTTTGGTATAACATAGGCCATTCTTCTTTTACCATAGGAGTTAGGAATAATAGTAATAATCAACAGAAAACATGTTTTATCCTTTCTTTGCTTAGATTATCATGCCACATGAACTGGCGAGATCTCTGAAGCTGAGCTGATGAGCCTATTATGCTAAAATCTAAAACAATTTGTTTTTATTGTTTTATTTTTATCGCCATTGCTGCATTTTATGATTCTAGCATTGAAGTAAAACGCCAAGAAACTAACGCAGGTTACTTTTAAGTTGAATTAAAGTTGTAGTGCAGAGTGTACGGCTTGTGGACATTTAGACCGATAAAATTAAATAAATAATAATAACAATGAATTGTTTTAAAAACCAGTGATACTAATACAAAAAAAAATAAGTGAAGCTAGAAAACCAATAACGCATAATATTTTGATACAAATGCTTGAGATGGGAGTGGCAGTAGTCGTGTACGACTCATAAGTGCTAAAAACATGATGCATCAGTTTTCATCTTAAGAACACTAATGATCACATACAGCTTATGAACCTGCATAATTTTCAGCCTTCCTAGACATTTAAACGCAGACAGAAATCCAATGAGAGGACGGTGGAACTTAGGGATTTGAACCTGGAAACTGTTGATCGTGGTAGTGCATGCAGAATCGGCTATAGTTTACAAAGGAGTTAGAGTCACAACTACGAGAATTATGGAGAATATTACCGCTAAACTTCACAACGAAGACACCTTCAATGTCTTGCGAATTTTCAATGGCAAATTGCCAATGCCAACGCCAATGCCAATGCCAATGCCAATGCCAACTGCCAATGGCAAACTGCCATCTTCCTCAGGCACCTTTGACAAAGTATCGGCCTCTTTACACCTACATCGTCTGCTACGAATTTCTAACCGGCAACATCGTCTCTACGAATTCGTAACTTCCGCTCATCGCTCGACGAGCTAGTAAGCGCGCTGCCGACGAAATACGGGAGACTGCGAGGAGCAGAAGTTACGAATTCGTAGCAGACGATGTAGGTGTAAAGAGGCCGATACTTTGTCAAAAGTGCCTGAGGAAGATGGCAGTTTGCCATTGAAAATGCGCAAGACATTGAAAATGTCTTCGTTGTGAAGTTCAGCGGTAATATTCTCCATAATTCTCGGAATTGTGATTCTAATTTGACGAACTTTCACAGTAATATGACGAGCGTTGTTTTTACAAAGGAGTATAATAGCATCCTATCCTGGCTGGCAGTGACTTCGCTGGTATCTCTTTTCCACTCACCGATCAGATCACCTGTTCCAAGCTGCTAGGCTGAGGTCTGCCACTGCTCAGCCACCACGATCACGTTCTTCTTTAGCGTTTTTTTTTTTTTTTTTTTACATTAATCAAATTAAAAAGTGCTAGAGAGCTTAAAATTCTTTTATTTTTCCCTGGCTTGACATTTCTTTCAAAGCTTTCAAAGCATTATGCTCCGTGTACCTGCCAACACGTTTGCTGGTTCCCATCCTTTTAGCGTGCCATTCTCAAGTTAATGTCAATTACGAGATGGAATTTAATCTGAGCGGCGGCAAATCGATTTTGGCTCGTGCGCCGAGATTGAACGCCCACCTCACCAAACCCGCTCATATTGTCAAAGTCTTTAAATTGTGCACGGGGTTCTTCTTCCGTGTCAATCAACAACCACTAAAAGGCGAAATGCAATGCCGTTTAATCATGACAGCTCCCAGGATCCTTCAAATTAGCACACAGCAGAGATGCCAGCGTAAAACTTAGAGCTCTACAACAGAGCTACGGAGCTTAAAAGCAAAAGCTTTAAAAGGTGGCCTAACACGTTAGTTTGGCCGGTTTATGCTCCCTAAGAAGTTCGTATAGCAGGTATGAATGAGTATAAACAAGCGGCTACAGCGACTACCTAGTCGCATCCGGTCTTCTGTACAGTTTTGCCACTACCAATAGTGAGGCACACTTCTCTATCACGCATTGCAACAGCTACCTCTATTATATAATCAAAAAGCAGTAACCATCAGAATTGCCCGTAAAAAATGTGTTACCTTTTAAGCTTATTTTACATTTTAGGCGTAATTGTCAGCGTTTAGGCCTAATTTACAACTTTTATTTCGTAAGTAGCAACTAACGGAGATTTAGATTGTGTACAGTAAGCCTATTCATTTTTGCAAAGCGGTATGCCTCCGGGCACACAGTTACAGTGTTACTACGTAATGCGCAACGTAGCCTACATAGATCAGTGGTAGTAGGAAAGGGACAGGAGAAATGCCATGGTAACGTGATTTTAGACGTAATTTTTCTTTTTTACGCCTAATTTTTTTAACGGCAGTTTTAGTTTCGTAAGTCGCAGATAGGCCTAATGGAGAATTTGGTTCGACCGTAAGCCTATTCATTCTTGCAAAAATGCGACAAGACTCTTTTAAACGAAGCTAAAATGTTTTTGTTTTTACGGCTGCGTTAACACAAATCCTTAGGATTTCAATTCGACGATGAAATGTTATTATTTAATTCAGTTACGTCGAAAAAGTCTATTAGCTGTGTTAATTTGCCATGTTATTTAACTAACTTTTGACACTGAATCTAACGTTGTAAACAGTGGTCGTCAATATCTGGTACCGTTGCCAAGTTGAAAAAAGCGACGGACGGATGGACAAAATCGTTGCAATAGTCTTCTCAGCCGGTATGGCTGTACAGAAGACTAAAAAGCAAGTCAAACCCCTACTACTTCTCCTACACTAGTTCATTTAAATTTTTGAAAACGTGTAAATTTTTGATCTTCTTAGAGGCTCTTTTCAACCTAAAAGCACTTTTTTTCGTTTCTAGCTTGTATTTTTAGAAATATTATGCTAAGTTTTCCGTCTTAAGATCCTCTTCCTTGAAGTTAAATAAGTAATAGTTATTGGTGATAAACTCACGGTTATCTATTTTAACCCACGGCTGTGATGATTGTCCTGGCGAGTATGCAAATGTCGAGTACATTAGTACTCCACATACTTAATGTATAGTGGCTGTTACTAATACCAAGAATTTATAAGGTTGGGGAGAAGACTTTGTTACTCTAAAAAGTCTCTATTGAAACATGTTACGTTCATTCTTATTAGTTCCGTTCGAGTTTTCAGAGGGCGCCACGCTCCATCTGGTAATTTTTACTCATTTTCAGCCCAAATCTAAAGTAAACTGAATTACAACTGAGTTAAACTAAATAATAATTAAAAACAACCTAGCTTCGTTTAGTTTAGTTTTATTTTAGGCTGAAAACTGAGTACAAACTCCCACATAAAACTCATGGCGCCCACTATAAATTGAACGGAACTTATAGGAATGAATCTAAGACGTTTCAGAAGGGGTCTCAGTCACAAATTCTCCTCCCCAGCCCTACATATTCTTGCTAATACTAGTCTTTCCACGTACTATTGAATTTTACTATTGAAATCGTTTTGATCTCTACAAATTTCTATTCTTAAGTAAAAACCACCTTGTAAAATTCCTTTTTATAAGTGATAGTTTAAAAGGCGTATTTTTTAATAACAATCCTGCTACGATTTACCTAGTTTGAAGATTAATCAAAATATTTCACAGAATACCGAATTCAAAGTCAGTGTTTGAAATACTAGTCTTTTGAATAACAAAATGTATTTAAAATTCAAGAAGTTAGGTTTTAGTACGGCCTTACGGTTTTATGCTACTCGGGTGTAGGCACGAGAACTAATACCTACGACTCTGCATGACATTGCCATCTGCCCAGCCTGCGTTCGAGACGAGACCAACACCAGCAAACACAACAACTACTCCACATCCACGTCACAGAGAAACCTTTAAACATTCACAACTGTGGCTGAAGGATGTAAAGGTCAATTCAACCACAACTCAACAACCGTAGGAACACATGCCGACAGTCTTGCGGCCTTGCCTAGTACTTACAAAAATGTATTTAACGTTAAAAATTTCCGATCATGGAGCCGAAATTCTACACTCCTTTGTGCCCATAATAACGCTGTTGCTAACGCACGACGGAGATGCAGAAATTGGCCCCATAGTGCCCTAGGCATCGGGAGTTCAGATGAGCTCCCTTTGCATGAAGAGCCTTTCATTAATACTGGAACCCAAACACCACGTTTAGTGTCTGGGCCCCGATTTGTACCTACTGCCAAAACCCGACACCCTCCCTTCCATACCTATTTTCGCACTGAACCCCGACATTGTGGCCAAGGTCTGAACTTTACCTAATTTTTCGCTCCTTGTTCCTTTCTTCCCTCCCTCTCCTGTCCTGCTTTCCGTTTATCTCGCTATTGCTAACAACACTCCAAGAATCAAAATGTTTCTGCAAAGTGCAGGCCCACGTTCTGACCCTTTCCACACTGAAACACAGGGTCGGTGTCTCAAGTCCCGACTTCGAGCAGGGCTTGAAAGTCTGGGTTGAGTGCGAACCCGAGTTGGAGTCCAGTGTGGAAAGGTCAGGATCGAGCTCGGGGTGAGTCTGGACTTTTCCCCCAGGGCGGAAGGGGCATTATTCATCCCATGTAGATCCTGGATACTCCACCCTGTACCGGTAGAAATGCTAGTGCCGAGAATTGGTCCACTCTACTGATTCTGGCCTGAGGACAAGAGCAGAGAGGTTAGGTGAACAATATATCTATCCTGAAGGTGGCACTATCAGCCTCTCCACATTTCCGGATTTGGAAGGCAGTAGAAGAATAAGAGGTATTTTACTCGGTCTTTGAGAGTTTTAATTTTAGATACCACAAAGAGTCAAATACTGGAAGGGGTGAATGACACCCACTAAAACCACTCCCACTAGTTAGTCTTAAAAAGAAAACAAAAAAGCATGACCGTATTTCGTACAGTTCCTTCTAAACTCAGTGACATTAAGTTTAAGTGGGTAAACACATGCGCAGGTATAACCGCGAATTTTAAAGAATATCTGCATATCAACATCTGCAAACACCCTCAATATAGCAAAGGTAAGACAAAGGTTAGCATTCAGCTTCGTAATTCTGATGCTTCAAGGCCAAGGTATTTTAAATGCTGCCTATGAGGTAAGTTTTTGCAGTCATGCATGTATTTCGGAAAGGTTCTTTGAACTTCTTCATAATGTTGTACTTCTTCGATTAAGTGTGGAGACCAAACCAGACTGGCATCCTCCAAAATATGGCGAACGTGTATAGTAAAAGCTCTAACCACGGTGGCCATGGAAGCGAACCAATGTCTAATGTGTCCGATTCAGTTAGCACTGAACACTAAATGTAGTATACAGGATCTTGAGGTACACCTAACTGTACCCCAAGATGCTGTATACTACATTTAGTGTTCAGTTTCGAGTCAGCTAAATAGTAAGCATACCCTGGCTTTTTCCTTTCGAGTTGTATGGTTTGGCATTTCGAGATATTTATAGGGAATCGCCAAACTTGTACCAAACCGTACAATCCTTCCCAGGTGTGGGTTTGGTATTTCGAGATATTCATAGGAAGCTGCAAAACCATACAATCCTTCCCAGCTGTATGATTCGGCATTTCGAGATATTTATTAGGAGCTGCCAAACCATACAATCCTTCCCAGTTGTATGGTTCGGCATTTCGAGATATTTATTTGGAGCTGCCAAACCATACAATCCTTCCCAGTTGTATGGTTCGGCATTTCGAGACATTTATTAGAAGCTGCCAAACCATACAACCCTTCCCAGTTGTATGGTTCGGCATGTCGAGACATTTATTAGGAGCTGCCAAACCATACAATCCTTCCCAGTTGTATGGTTCGTCATTTCGAGATATTTATTTGGAACTGACAAACCATACAATCCTTCCCAGTTGTATGGTTCGGCATTTCAAGATATATTTATCAAGCTGCTGACCAAGCATTTATATTATCAAGGGCACGTTGAGGAGATAATTTATTTCATCTCCTTCCCTCTCTTCCACCCCCCCCCCTCCCAACACCTTATTCAGGCAAGAAGATAGTGAAAATAAAACCTCATTTTTGGTTTAATAAATTAACCACTAAACCGATTTTAACAAACAAGGACTTAACATAACCGGGAATTCAGTGAATTTAAACTGGCCGAAACATAATTTTAATTCACGGATTATTTTAAGATGTAGAACGAAAATATACTTACATATAAGAAGAAAAACGTCTAGTTGGATTTGGTTTTGAATCCTGCATCACTCAATGAATCGCAATGTAGAAAATAAACATTAACTACAATCATTAATTACATTGCTAACTACAGTGGGTTTCAGAAAATGTATCCACAACAAAAAAATTATGAAAAAAAATTCTAAATCCACCGTCAAATTCTTGACGTTCTTCAGAGCTGCTGCTTTTATTTTCAAAGTTTAAAGTTTAAATTCTTTTAAAAAGGCTTTCATGGAGATTTACAAACGTTATTTGGAGGCCTTGGTCCCAACGAAATTTGGGCAAATTTCGGGTTTCGGTTTCAACTCGGCTTCGTTGAAAACGTGTTTTCGGCTGTGTAGTTTTAGCTGATCGTTCTTTATACTTCTCCGAACAGAAGTGTCTGGAGAGTTCTACGCCAAAATCATGATGTCGGTATAGTGCACTTAGCCCAACTCATCGTGCTTAGAGTACCCGGCAGCAAGACATTTCAAACTCTATCGCTGCTGCATGCACCCAAGTCTGAAGTTATTTGTGTTCTTTGAATTTTGATTCAGACTGACCTTTAATGCGCCGTGTATCTTTATTCCTTGCTCTACTTCCATATTTCCACGGTAGATGTCCTTCCATTCCCTGGCGGTGCGTTGCTGGGAAACCGTATGGCAGATACAGCACACTTGACAATGTGGCGGCCTTAAACGGATGAAGATTTAGGTGCTTCGAAAGTAATGGCTGGCGCCCCCTTGGATTACGTTAACGGGACACCAAACACCCGTAAATGGGGGTTGGGGGATTTAGGGTTGGGGTAAAAAGGGAAAATACGAGACCCTTTCGAGTCTGTGGTGCTCAAACCTGCCGGGGAGTGCCCACTCATTAAAGTCGAAGGGAAACGCGTGAATCGATTAATTGCTTTGCGTGCAGGTGTTAGAAGTCTGTTGGTCCGTAACTTAAAGGGGGAGCTACACAGCTCCGTTTACCACTATATCTCGTTCTGTCTAGCCCTTACTTCCAACAAGCGAAGGAACACACAAATAAATTTCTTTCTATTCCTAGGTGTAAGCAAAAACAA
The DNA here is from genome assembly GCA_023313725.1 of Lithobius niger. Lineage (NCBI taxonomy): Eukaryota > Metazoa > Arthropoda > Chilopoda > Lithobiomorpha > Lithobiidae > Lithobius > Lithobius niger. The sequence goes on along the minus strand of JAHWFP010270312.1, from coordinate 22,626 downwards.
ACTGCTCTCTGGTGTACTTCATGACCACACCCATGAGAAACTTTTAGGAAGGGGTGCCCCCTGAAACCTGTCCAAAAACCAACATGGTGGCCGTTTTGTTCTTTAACTGGCCACTGAAGAGTACAAAATTTCAAAAATCGTACTAACGTTTGTAAGTATAGTGTCGACTTCTAGGTTTTCAGTTGTACCGAATTCAAAAAAATGCTCTAAATAATTGCCAGGCCTCCACACGATGAGATATCCATAATGGCGGCCAAAATGGGGCAAGTGTTTTTTCATAATTCTAAGTAGTACTGATCTAGGCAGATTTGAATTATTTCTCAAAAAGGTGAATTCGTTTGCAGTGACTAGTAATAGCAAACACTAGGTAAAATCCGTAGTTTAGTGTATTTTGGGTTCGTAAATAGGGACTAAGTTGTGGCTGTTTCGATGCTGTAGCACTGCACTTTCTTACAATTCACCGTAAGGTTCATCTTTAAACCGCGGCAGTAGCCGTTTTAATTAAGATAAATAGCTGTTAGTAAGCTTAGATGAAATATGGAGACGTATATTTTGAAACAAGGGTACTTAAAACGATTTATTATAATTAGGAGCTAAGCTACGGCAGTTTATATACGGTGTAGTACTGTGCTTTTTGCGTCTATTTATCACAAGTTACATTTTTAAACTGCTGCAGTAGCCGTTCTAATTAAGACAAATATGTGTAAGTAGACTTAGATGAAAGATGGGGAAGTATGTTTTGGAACAAGGGTACTTAAAACGATTTATTAAAATTAGGAGCTAAGCTACGGCAGTTTATCTACACTGTAGTTGAGCGTTTTTTTGCGTCTATTTACCACGTTACATCTTTAAACTGCTGGTGGTAAGCCTAATTAAGATAAATGGATGTAATTAGGCTTAGGTGATAGATGGAGATGTATATTTTCGTATAAGGGTAATAGAACGGATTATTGTAATTATGGGGGTAAGCTACAACTATTTAGCTTCTATGTAGCCCCACGATGTCTTCTTCAATTCACCGGTGACACGGTGACACGGTGACAGTTCTAATTATGATAAATGAATGTAATTATGATTATATGAAAGGAGGCGAAATGTATATTCCAACACAGGTAATAAAAACTGTTTTCGTGATTAGGAGATAAGTTATAAGTGCTTATCTGTGCTGTAGCTCAAAGCTTACGCCAATTCTCTCTGAGTTACATCTTTAACTTGATGCGGTTGCAGTTCTAATTATGATTAATGAATGTTTTTTTTAAATTATGCTAGTTGGAGAAGACACCTCCAACTTTCATCTAAGCCTATTTATGTACATTTATCTTGATTAGAACAGCTACTGCAGCAGGTTAAAGATGTAACTTGTGATAAATAGCCACAAAAAGCACAGTGTTACACCGTAGATAAACTGCTGTCGCTCAGCCCCTAATTACAATAAATCGTTTTAATTACCCTTGTTGGAACACATACATCTCCTCCTTTCATCTAAGCCTAATTATAGCCATTCATCTTATCTAGAACTTTATCTCAAAATGCACATCATTACAATGGAGATAAACTACACAAGCGTAGCTCCCAATTACAATAATCGATTTAATTATCCATGTTGATAAATAAACATCTGCACCTGATATCTATGCCTAAATACATCCATTTCTTTAATTATAACTGCTACCGCATCACTTTAAAGATGTAACTTGTAGTGAATTAAAGAAAAATGCAGTGCTATAGCGTAGAGAAACAACGGCTGCTTAGCCCCTAATTACTAACACATACACTACGGATTTGAGCTGGTGTTATTGCTAGTTACTAAACCATGCGCAATGGCTGTTTGCCGTGACGTCACCATGAGTTAGCCAATGACGAACGAGAACAACGGCTGTTTGGCCGTCTGATGGGACTAGCCCAGTCACGTGATATGCACGTCACAGCAAACAGCCATGGCGCGTGGTATAGTCAAAGCAAACGAACTCACATTTTGGAGGAATAATTCAAATCTGCCCCACTCTATAAGTATACTTTAAAATTATGAAAAACACTTGAATTTAGCTACCATTACGGCCGCTATCTTGGATATCTTGTGTGGAGTTCTGGCACCTTTTTAGAGCATTTTTTTAAAATTCGGCAGACCTTAAAACCTAGCAACTGACACCAAACTTACATCCGTTGGTACGATTTTGAACTTTGCTATTGTACAGCGGCCATTTTAAAAACAAAAATGGCCACCATGTTGTTTTTTGGACGAATTTCAGGGGGCACCCCTTCCTAAAAGTTTCTCATGGATGTGGACATGAAGTACACGGGAGATTGTGTTATCCTCACAAACTGCAGTTTTCTTTAAAAATTTGCTGCTTACACGCAGGACTATTATGAAACAAACAAGCCACGTGCCTCCTTAATTATTGAGTGTAAAGTTGGTGTATCCACGTGCAACAGGGAGCGAGAGGTAAAGCTAAGCCTAACGTAATCGCGGGCCCTTTTTTTCCATATATCGACCATTTTAAAACGCATAGTTTGAACCATTAAATAGGCGCCATCCAGTGACGGTGATATCGCCAACCTTGACCGCTTGCTCTCTGGTGCCCCTAGATTCACCAACTTTGCACTCAATAATTAAGGCGACACACGACTTGTTTGTTGTGTGAAAAGAAATTTCTTTGCGCATTCCTTCGCTTGTTGAAATCAAGGGCTACATAGAACTATAAATAATGGTAGACGGCGCTAGATGCTGCATCCTGTAATTCGATGAATGGGAACCTTTAAGTGTAGAATTAATTTCGAAAGTTTATGTGTTTACGCTTTAAATTACGCCATCAACACAGTATTTACAAGGATACACCGTCTCATTATTTTCGTGCATAACACGCGTAAGCTGCTTTTGCAACATTTACAAGGGTTGAGGGAATGTAGCCAAACCGCCTAAAATGGGGAAGAAAACCGGAAAATAAATAGGACGTGGGAGTGACCATCATTTTTCTGTTACAATGGATTCCGGCGCTCGTCGCAAGCTTACGGGCCATGCTCGTTGTCCTCTCGCGGCTGTAATACATACTAAAAAAAAAAAGCGCTTCGACTAGCAACTTCTCATTACCGTTGGGGAGTTTCGGTTTCGTTTTAAACATTTACGTTTGCAACATTTAAGTACATTTGACTTCACGTTGTAAAACTTGGCCACGCAGGAAAGCCAACATGATAGGAAGCAAACTAAAGTTTAACGCCTGAAACTTTTAAGAAATAACAAAATTATATTTTGTAGGCGAACTTGGATGGTCGTCAAAAATATTTTCCCTGATAGAACAGAAAGCCAATAACAGTCACACACACGAAGGAAATTTAATTTTCGGCAATATTTTCATTTGCTGGTTTACCTGACCTGAAGTTACAAACACAAGGCGAAAAAGACACGTATACTTGCAATTTAAAGGATTAAAAAGGCTGAAACAACAGGTACAACCTCAAGCAGCCCAACAACGTGCCGCTCAGTAATACTTTTGGGGGTATAAAGCTATGTACCAAATTTCATTCCAATCCGACCTTTCGTTTGGGCTCCTCCCAGACTACCCAGGCCACCAACAGACCAACCAACAGTTTGCAATTTGGTGTCCATAAGCTACACTTCGCTCGCTTCACTTGCTTATTCCGCCAATAACAATATCAATAATGGGAAGCTAATATATCATTCAAAACGTCTTGAACTAAACTAACACAATTTTACCATCACTATACAATAAAAAAATATTAGTATTATTGTTTTTTTTTTATTATTTGATTTGCTTGATTAAACTTTAGCTTTGATTTGTCTAATTTAACTTACTTGGACAATTTTTTTATTTATTTTGTGTAGTCCTCGCTTCTTACATGGTTTGGTCTTGACAAGAGTTGTATTGGGCTGGTCTCCAATATACTAGGGATGGGTCGGTGTCATTTTTTTGACTTTGGCTGCAGTTTCGGTTTTCATCCCCACAAAACCGCGGTATCGGTATCGGTATCGGTTTTAGCCACCTTCCACCCCAATCAGATATTTCTCGTTTTTTTCTTCTTGTAACGGCAGTATTACTGGCTTCTAACTCGCTCCTGCGTTCACTTTCAGCAGCGTTGTAACCATGGGTCTAGCTGTGACACCATTTTCCTCTACTATTTTCGTTTTTAATGAGTTGGAGCTTTGCTTTGAATTATACAAGGAAAATGACACTTATTAAAAAATTTAAAACAAGAAATCAATCTTCGACTTTTCGAACACCGAACGAAAAACCGACTCAAAACCCGAATCGGTTTCGGTTTCGGTTTTCAGTAAAAACCGGAAATTCGGTTTCGGTTTCGGTTACCTACCCATCCCTATAATATACATTGTGGCTTGGCAACTGTTTGTAAACCAAAGTTTGAGTATAGAAATTGTGATAGCTTAGGATGTGTACATGAACGTAGGAAAACTTCTGATGGAGTAGTTTAAGGAATTGTGAACTTATAACTAAAATTATGTGGAGTTTTGGAAGACTACTCAATCCACGTGTGGTGTGACTTCAGCACGAGATTGAAGACAACACCAGAATGGGCTGGTGACTTACACGACCTCAAGGCCAACTGATATAGTAGCTGCGTTCCTCACTCCATTCCAGGCCGGTCCCCAGCTAAAAAAAATTCTGCAGAAGATCTGCAGAAAATTTGAATTTTTGTAGAAAAACTGTAGAATTCTGTAGAACTTCTGCAGTTTCAGCATAGTGAAGATGTAAATCTGCAGAATATCAGCAGTCTGATGTTCACTTTCAGCTATAGGTGAGGATAAAATCTGCAGAATTTCTGTAGATGCTTTTTCTCTCAGCAAGCTGACGATAAAGTCTGCAGAATGTCTGCAGTTTCTTGTTAACTTTCAGCTACGTGAAGGTAAAATCTGCAAAATTTCTGTAGGTATTGTTCACTCTCGGCTAGGTAAAGATGAAATATGTAGAATTTTTGCAGACTGTTCACTCGGCAAGTTGAAGTTTTATTGTTCATTCTGCGATCGTGGAAGAAACGAAGTGTGGTTTACTTTCAAAGTTTACGAAAACGTAAGCAGCAACACTCGATAATATAAAATATAATAGATATAAAAATTATCTCATTTACTAACCATTTACGGGCGGATGTACCTGAAAAGCGCACGTTCCTTCTGGAATAGGAGCACCCGAAAATGCATCCGCGATGGAACGTTTTAAACAAGTGGATGCGACGAGCAGCCACACTCGAACGGAAATTTCCATGCAAGGATTAGGTATTATGGATTTGTATGACTTGAATTTTCATGGATAACGATAAAGAAATTCACTGTTTAAAGGCACGTCAACTGTTGCATTACGTTAGCGGATATCTACAAAATACAAAACCGGGACCCATACAGAAAACGCTTAGTGATTGGCAAGGTACATAAGGCTGATTTGGAACTATAGCAATTGCAAGTGGCCTAAAAGTACAATAGAAAGGTATGATGTATTGATTAGACGTTGGTACATTTACAATAATAAATAACGTGTCTAAATTTTCATGATACTAAAGTGGCAGCTAAAATGACTACTAAGGTTTCGAAAATGATTTTTTGTTTGTTCTAGTTCCTCTTCTGCAGAAAAACTTCAGGTTGAAATCAGCAGAAAAACTTTAGGTTCAAATCAGCAGAAAAACTTCAGGTTCAAATTAGCAGAAAAACTTCAGGTTCAAATTAGCAGAAAAACTTCAGGTTCAAGTCAGCATAAAAACTTCAGGTTCAAGTCAGCAGAAAAACTTCAGGTTCAAATTAGCAGAAAAACTTCAGGTTCAAGTCAGCATAAAAACTTCAGGTTCAAGTCAGCAGAAAAACTTCAGGTTCAAATCAGCAGAAAAACTTCAGGTTCAGATTAGCATAAAAACTTCAGGTTCAAATCAGCAGAAAAACTTCAGGTTCAAATCAG
>JAHWFP010270312.1:1237-16701 GCA_023313725.1 Lithobius niger | reverse complement strand
AAAAACTTCAGGTTCAAATCAGCAGAAAAACTTCAGGTTCAAATCAGCAGAAAAACTTCAGGTTCAAATCAGCAGAAAAACTTCAGGTTCAAATTAGCAGAAAAACTTCAGGTTCAAATCAGCTGAAAAACTACAGTTTCAAATCTTCAGAAAGTGGCCAACTAACCACAAATTATTTCTGAAGTGTAAATTTTTCTGCAATTCTGCAGTTTTTTTTTATTTAGCTAGGCCAGCTTTGTGCTTTTCCGGTATTAGTGAAAGAAACGCCAGGAGCCATCCAGTTCCGTACGGCCTGGTAACTGAAGGGGATTGGTATCTGACCAATGTTGATGCGGGAGAAGCCATTAGTGTGCCAGAATCTCGCAATTCAATCGTTATGAGCTTCGTTATTATTCGTCTGTGTTTAAAAATTAACAGGTAGCTGAGTAACATACAAATTTTCCCCCATACGTTTCCTTCAGATGCCACTTCCCTTTGGATCTCAAGCCGTACGGTACTGGACAGCTCTTGGCGTGTCTGTCAGACTGTCACTGACTAATACTGGAAAAGCAGCAAGATAACCTGCTTTATAGTGAGCAAGGAACGCAGCTTCAATCCCTTCGCACGCCAGAAGGTGTTGATAGTGAATAACCTCACTAGGGAGCCACCGAGCTGCGACGGTAAGCCCTCGATCTTGCAGTGAAGCCATCGTAAATGCCCCTCATTCGGCTCACGCTTTTTCAGGTCAAGGCTTCTCATAGACATAATATTCATTTGCGGTATAAATTCAGGATGCAGCGCCATTAGTTTCATATGTTTTGTTTTTGAATATTCTATGACCAACTGATCGTAGCCGACGATATTGAAACTCGTACGTGGCCGTTAGAAGATCCCAGAAAGAAGATTGCTTTGTTGTCCTATTTTGTCTGCCACATGACGTCATCGTTTACTGATTAAACATAACGGAACGCCAAATGGGCTCGCGATGGGTGAAATAAACACAGATGCAAACCTATTTACGTTGCCTTTTGGACTTAAATGTCATGGTGCCTGAGCGAGGAATTAAACCCTTGACCTTTGAAACCAATTATTGCTGAGGTTCTACCGCTGAGCCTTACTGCCACGGCCTCTTTTTTCAGTATGGCTCAGCGGCAGGACCCTGGCATTTGTGTTCAAATGTCATGGGTTCAATTCCGTTCAGCCAGTCTGACATTTAAGTCCAAAACACAAGGTAATTAGGTTTGCGTCCACATTTATTTATTCGTTTACTGATGCATCCATCGTTGACGATGATGCATACTACCAAAGACCTAATAATCCTAGGTTGTGCCGTATTCATTATGCGTAACTTAAAACGCTGATGAAACAGATGTACAGATTAAACAAATAGGACGAACCCTTTTCAACTTTAAAAGGGTTTGTATTGTTCCTCTAATACTTAAATGATTGACATTAAGCCGAGTGCCCCATACGTCAACGTTATAGTTTGTCAACGTCAAAATTTGACGACATCGTTATATTTGTGTTGTGTGTTACTTTGCAGTAAAGAATATTTTATTCAGTTTTAAAGTGGAACTACTTGACTTAAAGTTAATTTGACATGTAGAGCGCCATAACATATAATCAAAGAGAGTAAAACCAGGCAATTTCAGAATAGTTAAACATTCTTATTCGTTCAAAAATTTCTTATTTAAACAAATGCTTGAGCAGGGACGTTCACAGACCCCCGAGAGGGCAGAGGCAAACTTTTTTTTTTTGGGGGGGGGGGCCCTTTTTTATGTGTTTTAACCCTGACGAAAATAAGGCCAGTTGGGAGAGCCTTTCATATAGGGTACTTTACCTCTGGATGCGACAGGCTGGATGCAGTAGGGGCATGCCCGTGGACGAGTTGGGTGCTGGAGTCGTAGCGATCCTGGTGGCCGGTGGTGAGGTTAGCAAGTTATGATGTCAGCAAATTATGACGTCAGCGAGTTATTTCGCTTCCTTGTTTTATAAATGCTTGGGCCATACTGTTTAGAATTTGATACTGTTTAGGATATATATGATAAGCGCACGAAGCGCGCCCCCTCGGACGGTGTTTCATACTGGAAGCCTCGTGCGTCCTCACGTTGTTTCATGCTGGCACCTGGCACGTCCAGCCGTACGCGTCCACAGGTAAAGTACCCTGACTCGAGCCTTTGCATTAAACTAAAAAGCCGGCTTGTGAGAAAACGATGTTAACTTCCGTTTATTCCACATCCTGGAGTACAGCCACTTAAATTGACCCAAGCTGAGTCTCTTGGTACACAAAAAAAAAGCCGACAACATGCCGTCTTAACACAGTAATACAACGCCCTCTACAGGCCTATACACAAGTAAGTCCAATACATCTAGCAAATATACATAAGTACACCAAGGGTGCCTCAAACGGCGGATCCTGAGCCTGAATGTCTCTGAAGCTCATGACCTTGTGGCTCGGTCCCTGGTGAACAACTAAGTGGCTGCTTCCAATGAATTTACGGCAAACCCCCATCTGCGGGACTTTAACAATTTCGGCCCCTCTCTCTACCACTTTCTTAGCCGTTATGGACCTTTTTTTGCGTTTTTTAAGCTATTTTACACCACCGCTTTACCAAAAAGGGGCACTTTTTTTTTCGAAAAAAGGGGCACTTTGCCTTGACGACAGGGGCTAAAGCTCCTCCCTGTTCCCTCTGTGTGCACGTCCCTGTGCCTGACTAACATTCTCGTGACGTTTGCTGGCTAGAAGGTTAAAATACATCCAGCTAAATTAGAAAGGATTTTCCTTGCCATCGTTTAAACAATACATCCTTCTACTTTTACCATCACAAAATGATATTTAAACGATTTTTAATGCTAATACTAAGAGCGTTAACTCAGCTGCGCTATCTCAAATGCTTCTGTAGCTGATATTTTGTTATGAAACTAATCCGATCACTTACGAACGATTGATAACTTTCCGTTTTAAAATTGATAAAAACTGTTTGTTTAAAAAATCAACAGACAACTAACAAACAAAATAGAATAATAATATATATAGAGACGATGCCCGAGGCATCCACCCGCAGCGACAGATGTTAAGTGGAAGAATTTGCAACGGGCGGGAAACAACCAAACCGTTACATGTACACTTACCTTCACCAGGATCGAACCCGGGCCTCTACGAAGCCACAGATGTACAGCTGGGACCAAGGCGCCTATCGAATCTGACGCCCCAGTGCTCGCAGCTTCCCGTGCACCATGAAATAAACAAACAAACATTAACTTTATTAAACTCAGGCAGTTAGACAATCATTTTGCTCGTTTACTCGCTGACATTTATTATCCCACATTTATTAAGACACGGGTAGATGCGAGAACTGGGGCGTTAGATTCGATAGGTGTCTTGGTCGCACATGTACATTTCTGGCTTCTTACACACCCGGGTTCGATTCTGGTGAAGGGAAGTGTGTATGTACGGGTTTTTCTTCAGTTGTTTCCCGCTCGTTAGACGAGGGTTTCCTTCAGGTTAACTCCCTCATGTGACAAAACACAACCGAAATGGTGGTGGTACCTTTCACTTAACATCTGAGACCTTCAAAACACTCAAGGGACCTTCAAAACACCCTAAGGAACCTTCAAACGCGCAATTATGTACGCGGTTTATCTTGAGTCCTGTAGTTATTTACGAGCGGCTACGTTTTCCTGGAGGGGGCGGCATTAATCGACGGCCGCCATTGTTTTGTAACCATCTCGGATATCAACAAGGTACTCCGCTACCAAAAACATACAATTGATTATCTGCGTCGTTCTGGGGCGAACTCAAGATAGGCCCTGGACACTATAAGCTTTTTGGCGGTTCGGAGCGCATCTTTAAAACGCATATATCCGCATATATGCGTATTAAATGCTAATTGCGCTGCAAACGGGGTGCAGACATCGAAGGTAAAGAGGATCGTATCCGAGTTAAACTAATCCGCATTTAGTTGGTGGATCGAACACGATTCGCTTCGCTTCACTTCACTCGAATGTGCGCTCCGGACACAAATGTGGGTCGAATTCCGAATTAGCAATATTTCGTCTCCAGGTGGCAGTAACGTTTCGTTTGCTGTTTACTCAAATGCACCTCGCATAAACAAAGAAAGCACTAATTTTCAAGGGGAGTTTATACCTACTGTTTAAAAATTAAAAAAGTTAAACGATTTATGGGCTGGTGGCGCTATGGTGAGAGTGTTGGTCCAAGCACGAATCCGTTAATTAAACGACAATGGCGTGCTCTGATGAGCGGTTGAGAAACTAACAACGAACCCATTTTCGCCGTGCTTTCTCTCTTGCACTCCGAACGGGGTCTAGCAAACTAATCCGGATTCGACCAGCATTTCTCTCAATTCGGAATTCGATTCCGAATAAAAGCTTGCGCTCCGAACGGGGTATTATTCTTCTTATGACAAAAGAACACTATTTAAAGGAAAATGACTGAAAACCGAGGGCATTATAAAACAATGGACGCGCTAGCACCTGCGGGCATTGTTTTATAAAAGTAAAAAATTGTTTTATAATGTCACGAGGTTTTCGGTTTTTATTGATTATAATGCCCGTTGATCCTACAACAGAAAAACACGAGCGTTGGTTCTTGTTGCGGAAGGATTGATTGATCGAGTTAAATGAGGCTTTGACCCGAAGCCATATGCCCACTAAACCTACAAAGAAATTACATAGAAATATACACCACAACAACACAACACCCTTGTTCGTTTAACATTGTGCAGAAATGCGCGCCTCGAACCATGCGTAGTTTTACAAACGGGGGCGTAATGCGAGCAAAATAATGCTGAGTTCCGCTCTTTGTAGCCAACAATGGTTAAACAATACTTTAGCAATTATTGAACATATTGCCCCCGTTTTACGTATATACATACGAAACAAGCGGCTACAGCGACTGCCTAGTCGCACCGGTCTTCTGTACAGTTCCCCCATTTCCAATGTTGAGGCGCACACCTCTATCATGCACTACAACGGCTGTCTCTATTATACTAATCTAAAAGAAGTAATCATCACAATTGCTGGTTAAAAATGTGTTAGCCTTTAGGCCTATTTTACATTTTAGGCTTAATCGTCAGCTTTTAGGCCTAATTTGAACGAGCAGCTTTAATTTCGTAAGTAGCAGCTGACGAAGAGTTGAATTGTATAGTAAGCATATTCATTTTTGCAACAAGGTGCGCCTTCAGGTACACAGTTACAGTGTTAACGTAATGCGCAACGTAGCCTATATAGATCAGTGGGGAAGTGACGAGAGAGACGCTGTTGATGACGCTGTTGCGACTCTTAGCAACTTGACGTTGCCGTGGTAACATGATTTTTGGCCTAATTTTCATTTTTTAGGCCTAATTTTCCTTAATGCAGTTTTGATTTCGTAAGTAGCAGATAGGCCTAATGGAGAATTTGATTCTACGGTAAACCTATTCATTCACGCAACAATGCGACGAGACTATTTTAAACGAAGCTAAAAGCCATTTCTTTTTATTGCGGTGTTATCTTAGGATTTCAAATCGGCGATCAAATGTTATTATTTAATTTAGTGACGTCGAAGAAGTCTATTAGCTATAAGGAGGCAACGATGTTTTAATTTGCCATGTTCTTTAACTAACTTCTCACACTGAATCGAACGTTGTAAACAGTGGTCGTCAATTTCTGGTACCGTTGCGAAGTTGAAAAAAGCGACGGACAGACGGACAAAGTCGTTGCAATAGTCTTTTCAGCCGGTACGGCTGTACAGAAGACTAAAACTGGGGCAACATGTTCAACAATGCATTGTTTAACCTTTGTTATATCAGGTCACGCTATTACTCAAATGGGCATTATTGTGAAGATTTACACTTGGCCGAAATCTAATTAGGGACATACTGATTTCAAACTAAAAATTTTATCTCGTGATAACCGCACACAAGCCAAGCCCAAGATGAAGCTAGAGTCAGCCTTGGACCACCACCTCGATTGGATCAAAATTCTAAGCATCAAGATAAGCAGGCGTGTTTGATCACCTCCAACGAAAAAGAGTAAATTCATTTACATAATCGTGTGTGTGGGAACGATCCTCCCAATAACACGTAGCATGCATTCGCATTTCACACTGCTAAATTATGCATGCCACCCCATGCCGGCATGCTTCGCCTCTTAACAAATGAGCTGTTAGTCCGATGCAAGTGGCAACGCATGCCCGGCTGGAGACTAACTTAGTAGTGTGAATGGTGAGTGCAGTGACTGGCTCGAGAGGAATTTAATGTTGTGAATTCAGTTTAATGCAGCAGAGGATATCCGTATAATGTTCCACTTTACAGCCATGTGGCCGGTTGACGTAATTCAAAGTCAAAGGTTTCATTCGAAATAGTTTCGTTGTTATACTTCAGGCCAATGCTGACTGGGGTAGAAATTGCGGGTCTCTCCTACTGGCTTAAGGTCAGTATATATATCCGCGCTAAGAAGTTAAAGGCACATAACTCCCTCCGGTATATTTTAACAGTTTCACTCGATACATTACCGGAAATAGTTTTATATAAACTGATTTACCTTTCATTTGCTGGTCTAAGGGTACGATGCAGATGTCAGTAGTGGCGCGTGAATGTTATTAAGCTTTTTTTAAACGGCTCGGTCCGAGCGGTATTTAACTCCCGTCACATCGCTGGCAAGCCGCGGCCCTGGTGGAAGGATAATTAATTAATCCTTTGCTCATGTTTGCGACTTGGTCGTACGATGTGTCACGTTGCCGCGGCCCCGAAATGAGTTTAACTAGTGTCGTAGAGCAATGCGCGCTGCGGTCGTTTGAACTATATTTTAGCGTAGGTGACGCAGAGTAAAGCGGCCAGAACGGAGGGATTTATGTGCCTTTAATGCCCCTACGGGAGTAAAGTTAGTTGGTATTTAGTTAGTTGGCTTTCTCAGTCATGCTATCGTATAATGCCACGTCTGAATCGCGTTTTCCCCCACAGTTCCATGCAAGGGGCGTTTACGCATCTCTGCTGCAGATTCTCTCTTGAGCGAAATGACGTCATAGTGAAAAAACGGTTTATTTTAACCGATGAAATACCCGTATCTATGTTGTATACTTTTTCTTGCAGAAGAGCCCTCCGGAACGTAAAAACGATTGCATGTAGTTAAGTAGGTTATACTTCAAACATTCGTACGCAGGTTCAATCCTGATAAATCTAAATACAGGTTTAGAAATTGAGAAGGCCCTTTCGGTTTGCTCCGGGGTTTCGCTTGTGCAAAACTAATACTAAATCTTGAGAGCGGCGAATCAGAGGCAGGTCATAAATAACGTCATGTTCGAAGGCGAAATTTTATTTTTATTTTGTACCCTGGAGACGTCCACCATTTTATTTTTTTTAAGTATTATCTCGACGTCGAGTAAGGTGCCTGCTGTAATTGCCTCCATATTTTAAAGCCGAATCTTGCAGATATTTATCATAAATTGAACGCATACGATTCTACTTTTCTCTCACTATTGCTGTTGAACGCGATGACGAGAATGACGTCACGGCCGGCTCGTTTGTGATGGGAGAAGGAACCTGCTTCGCGCGTTAATGACAAATCCCAACTAACTCTACTCCCGTGATGCCAATTAGTACTGCTTTTGGAAAATAAGATTGCGCCGATGTGAATGGAGTCGGAAACGAAATCAGCAACTTCTGTCTCAGCCGACCTTGTGAAAAGTAATGCAATAAGAAGCAAAAGTTACAGCATGGAGCTTGTGCTTTCACAAGGTATTGTCAGTGCTGCCTTATGCACTATACTTTTCCTGATAGGTTGCCGAAAAGATTACCTCAGCCACTTTCACTTGTTTCCACCCCAGTCGGAATACGAGTTCGATTTCAGATAATCAATGCCACCCGGTTTCTTGGTGTGACGCTCAGTCATCTAATGTATTCGGAGATGGAATATCGACCACTCACAAAAGCCGACTCATCAATATCAGAGATGCGTCTTATTTCCTGCATTATTATTCTTACTATTTTTTATTAGTCCAATTTAGCGAGCGGAACTCTGCTATCAAAAGGACTCCAATTATTTAAAGTTTGTGACAGCATCACGGAAAAACTGGAGCTCCGAATATTGCAAATTTTGAAAACAGTCCTAACCATGAACAGAACAGGTTTACTATAGAGCAGCGTCATGTGACGTCATTTTGGCTACGAGATACAATTTGGTGGGCATAGCTACAAGGTGCACTAGATTAAAATGGAAGGGAAAAACCCCACTTCTAGTCAAGACAGTGCTTTGAGAGAGGAGATTTCTTAGGCTTAAAAGAACGTTGTTTTCCCCAACAACAAAAAATCATGCGTTATAGGCTTAAGAAGTTCAGTCTAATAGCATTGGCTTCAGTAAGATGACCTTCCTTTTTCTCACCAGTGCACCTTGCAGCTAACTCAGTAACTGGCTCCACCATAGAGTTAAACACAATAATACTACGTCGTGTCACTGCCCTATAGGAGGGGGAAAAAAACGAGATTGGATAATTATGTGGTCGAAGAACAATCACCAAAACACTGTCGTGATAAGTCAGTGGAAATTACGGAGCTTCATGTTTAAGCAATCCATAGAAGTTTACAGTTGCTAACAATATGTATCGTGGTGCAGAAATATGTCAACAATATGTTTCCTGGTGCAAAAACTTCTTTACCGATAGATTTCAAATTTTGTTCCAAGTAAAACTGCTATTCCAATGATTTTTCATATTTTGTAGATAGTCGCTCATTGACTTTGCGTGCTGTCCTGCCATCTAACGTGCGAACGCGACATTCGTGGTGAAAATGCCAAGTGGATTCGATCAAATATTAGCCGGCGATCTCGACACCCTGTACGGAACGACCTATATCATGCTAACGTCAACAAATCAGAAAACACATTTGCTTTAATATCAAAAAAGGTCTCGAAAAGAAGCGTTTAGAGTATCGTCACTTAGAGGAATTGTTATAATTAATATAATTTTGACATTATACATAATAACGTTAACGTTATACACAAGACGTTATAATCTTACGACTGTTATACATAATAAATTCAATCTTCTTCAATTCTTAAGATAGCGGTATTTTAATACGAGCTTTGCTCTCGTATGTTAGCCGCATAATTGATGGCGCCCTATATACTAAATTTGGTTATTGTTTATAAATTTCTTGAAGCCTTAGGTCATGTGATCATTGGTAACCCTTTTAGAAATAAGGAATACAATCACAAAATTAGCGACGTTGATGATAATGGAATTAGGTCCACAATTCTAAGTTTCTACAGTGTAAACAGGAATGAAACGGTATGTATCTAAATTGCTTAATTTGTTGAAGGGGCAGGAGAAACAAAAAAAGTATTTGGAACGGGACAGAAAGCCAATTGGGCTCGATAAGACTGTGCTAAATAAATACGGATGCAAACCTATTTACGTTGCCTTTTGGACTTAAATGTCAGACTGCCTGAGCGGGGAATCGAATCCACGACCTTTGAAATCAAAGGCCGGAGTCCTAACCGCTCAGCCAACTTGTTAAATTTGTGCTGCATTTATCAACGGAAAAAAATTTTTTTTGTAAGGCTTTACTAGAAACTATAATGTTGATTAAAAACAACAGAGTCCCGATGCACAGCAAAAATAATAAAACGCACACCGCCATATTGGATGCCAACAAACTCTAAATACCCGGATGAAAAAGTAGTTTTTCAACTTGCCGGTAGATGGCAGTATCTTACGTTGTTTGCGTACAACACTGTCCGTGAACGAAACTACAGCGGTTAACTGGGAAATAATTTAAATGTACAACGTTGTTTATAAACAATACGCTCCCTTAAAGGGTTAAGAGTAAATATGAGGGAGGGTGTTCTCAGCAGGTGTTTAAGGGGAATGGATAGAGGCACATCCTGTGACTCGTAGAACGTTCCCACAGAAGCAAAGCTATAATTTTCTTCAGTTTATTTATTGCGGTCTTCAGAATTACCCTTTGGCATTAATTCACAACACAAACTCAAAAAGAGGAAAAAACGTGGCTCGTAGGGAGCATAAACAGCAAATCAACCATATATGGACATACGACGACAATCTTTATTTAACTCCGTTTTTTTTAAAGGGCAATTACATCCATTTTGACATGCATGTTTGATTTTTGGATCACTTACACAATAACTAAACACAAGAATTGTAGTAAGAATACGTTACTTACGTCCGATAAAACAATTTATTTACTGCATCATCAAAACACGACACGGAGATCGCCATTGTTTTGCTGGAACGCTCAGAAAATAATGCCGACAGATGTCACTTTTCGATTTCGACTCGCAGCCGATTGAGATAGCTGTATTGACTGTGAGGAGCTCATGCGTCTGACGGCCTTAGCTGGCCGGCAGTGTAATGGCCAGATAAGGCCTTCAGACGCTTGAGCTCCTCAGTCAATACAGCTATATCAATCGGCTGCGAGTCGAAATCGAAAAGTGACATTTGTCGGCATTAATTTCTGCGCGTTCCAGCAAAACAATGGCGACCTCCGTGTCGTGTTTTGGTGATGCAGTAATAAAATTGTTATATCGGACGTACGTAACGTATTCTTACCGCAATTCTTGTGTTTAGTTATTGTGTAAGTGATTCAAAAGTCAAACATGCATGTCAAAATGGATGTAATTGCCCTTTAATTTCATACATCTCTATGATAGAATATTGTTTTTTTCTATTAAATAAAAGCATCCCACGTTTTATTTCGATTTTCATGCACACACCAGTGGTTCAATTTCACCGATCCCAGAAATGTGGCACGAGCTGTTGAAGCTCGGTGAAATATCTCAGTCGCTTTTAGCTAGGAAGTGCCGGAATCATCTCATCTAGCGTCGACTTGATCTGTTTATTTGAAAAGTAATGAACTGAAGTGGCATTTATGAATTATGGGTAAAATAATAGGCAACGAGGAACCGTTTGTTGCCACGATCACGACCCCGAGGAAGGGGAACGAAACAACAAGCCTCTTTAAGAAAGACATCGAAGACTAATTTGATCTTGGGCAAAGTATAGCTCAAACCAAACTGATAACAACACAATACAAAACATCTGATCTTGCTGACCTCGGAAAGTTAGCCGAAATGGGTCCAAAGCAAACAGTGCAAAAATGTGTCACAGCTGCCAAAAGACCAAAACTAGTTGGAACGGATTTCCTCGGTCTGACTTTGATCTGCTCCAAAGCACAACATCCGATAAAGCAACAAAATCAATAGGTACCCTGTGTCGGTAAGCTCCAAGCATCTGCTCCCCTTTATTGATCATCACCCATTCTTTCTTGTTCCTTACCACATGGTGAGTCCCACGTTGAAACCACAATGTTTGTACGTGTAGTAGTTTTAAGTGGGGTGGCAATAGCTGAATGGTTTTCTCCCTGACAAGCAATTAATATTTGTCAGCACTTCAATCGTTAAGCCTTGTTCAATTACAATGAAAAACAAGACATGATAACCGAATTTCAACAACGACCACCAAAAATAATTTAAGCATTACACAAAATAAAGTTCATACTCACACATAATAAAACATGTGAACACATAACACTACATCAATACGCCAAAGAGGCTGGTCGGTGCCATATTAAACACCTTTGAGTCCTTTGACTCATGGTTATTAAGTGTGGCGGTGACCAGCCTTCTGAGGTGCGTCTTGTTGTGTATGTTTTTTTTTTTCATATTTTATTAATGTAAGTTTTAGTGTGAATGAAGGATTTCTGGTGTTGTTGTTGTGGAACCCTGTGTCGGTAAGCTCCAAGCATCTGCTCCCCTTCATTGATCATCACCCATTCTTTCTTGTTCCCTACCACATGGTGAGTCCCACGTTGAAACCACAATGTTTGTACGTGTAGTAGTTTTAAGTGGAGTGGCAATAGCTGAATGGTTTTCTCCCTGACAAGCAATTAATATTTTTCAGCACTTCAATCTTTAAGCCTTGTTCAATTACAATGAAAAACAAGACATGATAACCGAATTTCAACAACGACCACCAAAAATAATTTAAGCATTACACAAAATAAAGTTCATACTCACACATAATAAAACATGTGAACACATAACACTACATCAATACGCCAAAGAGGCTGGTCGGTGCCATATTAAACACCTTTGAGTCCTTTGACTCATGGTTATTAAGTGTGGCGGTGACCAGCCTTCTGAGGTGCGTCTTGTTGTGTATGTTTTTTTTTTTCATATTTTATTAATGTAAGTTTTAGTGTGAATGAAGGATTTCTGGTGTTGTTGTTGTGGAAATGTGGTTTTTTTGTGTGTCATGTTTTTTTCAGTGTAAGTGAATAAGTTTAAACTCTGTAAGAGTTGAAAATTATTAAACGGAAATTGGATTTTACATCAGTTGTGGGAGATTGCTTGTAAGGAAATTAGTTAGTTGCGCATTTAGTTTATAAACAATTCACGTGTTCAACGCTGCATGTACTGCCACCTCGTCAAAATAAACACATGTGGCTTTCATAAGTAATAATTATAGCTACGTTCTCTTAAAGCAGAGAAGAATGTACCATTTATAATTGATGAATTCACGTGTAACTATTTTATAACAAGATTGTACAAAGGAACAATTTCTTTTAGCAGCAGCTGACTTATTTCATGTCGAAGCTATAACCTGGAAGCAATTTGTACAATAGAGCACAGACTAACTTTATGCCAGTCAAACACGAATCTTAAAGGGACATCCGGCCTGCCTTATAATATTCCGCGTGCCAAATTACAGCTACGCGCAGATCGTCATCCGAGAAATTACAGTGCCAAGGTCGGCTGGGATGGTAGCTATGTTCCTCGCATAACTGCTGTCTCGGTTGGGTTTGTGAATAGTACACGAGACAGAATCAAGTCAACGATTGTGTCGTCACAAACCGGAATGATTCTCGTATTTTAAAATCACAATCTATAATTGTCTATGCCAGTGTCTTATAATTTTGCTTCGGCGATCTATTGGAATAATTAATTTTAATTTTTACCTCATTAGTCTATTAGGTTTTAGATCTCATGGTAATTATTAGAAAATTAGTAGATGTACACACAGAGATGAAACGTCATGATTATTGTACGCGCGCAATGCATCAATTAGTGACGGATCGTTCTTAAATATAGTTAACAATATTCAACAGAAAATCTCCTAGACGCCACATTTTAAAACGGTTTTTTAGCAAGGAAAAGACTAACGGCAAGTAAATAGACCTTTGGGGCCATACTTGACGTGGAGGATCGAAAAAAATGGCGCTGGGAGGTATATCCCTTTAACTACTTTTCAAATTGTTACATACACGTTCGACAGGCAGCATGATATAAACTAGATTCTGATGGCAACTTTAATCTGAAGTTTCAATAGTGAAACCTCTTCTCCTCTACAGTGAATTCATTTTACTATGTTGATTTTTGATGAGAAGTATCGCCCCAACAGCCGCTCTCCCACTCTATTTTTAGGAAAGACATTTGAATATCATCTCTCTGTATTTTTGTTCTAGTGAATTGCACTTAGCGTTGATTGCAACGTCATTTATCGTTAAAAAGGACGCTTCTAGTCGAGTAATTGTACAACACAGAGTTTCTAGCCTTACTTATTACAGCTAATAATTCCACATACATTCTTTTAAGTGGCTGAGTATTTCGATGGAAAGTCTTAGTCTTAAACTTTCACATCTGAGCTCGTTTCTCCCAGTTCATAGTTTTACCTTCCAGATCGAGCTCAAGATCTTTTCTCAGCCGCCCTTTCTCGGAAGGAGCATCATAGCCTCAAGTTAAATAAGCTCCGTCTGCCTCACTAATTTTTAAAGCATTTAAAATGACTGTGACACAACTGAATGCGGCAACTTTGAAGGTGGCAAAATTTGAAAAGGAAGATGATCAGTATCCGATATAAGGTTACATTTTCTGATTATTCTTTGCTGCTTTTTTTTCTCTTGGTCTCTCCTCGCCCATTAGTGTTATTAGTATAATTTTGTGTGGGTCCCCTATTCTTCGGAAGCAAATTAATGCTATTACTTTACATGAAACAACCAAATTAAACACAACGACACGTTTTAGAAGGGAAAGGAGCAGGAAATCGCGTAAAGGGGAGGGGCAAACACAGGGGTTTGAACCGGAAAACGAGAGGAAAAGTGGTGGGAGATTAATGTCCTGAATACCCGAAACACATGTCATAGCTACTAAAAGATGTGGGTCGCCTCTAAGTCTAACCCTGCCTAATTGGTAGCTTAGTGGTAGTTTTGCAGTGTCCTATGACGTTACATCCGATCTGAGTTCTGCAATCGTTCAGAAGCCCATCATACGTCCCAAAAAAACACTTTGTCAATTTATCTATCAAGCTTAACCGCATTGATCCTTCGTTTTAATTTAAGTTTAATTAAATGGTTTTATTCTTTTAACCTTTATAACAGCATTGCTAAAACCCTCATGCATAATTTTCCATTCATCAACTTGTTACGATTTAACCGTTCCAGCAATTCCTTTCCTGACTGCCCAACATCGATTACTTAAGTTCTACAAGTCCTCGTTTTGGTGACCTTCAATTTCCTGTTTGAACCCGTTTCCGTTTTCTATTAAACACCTTCATTAAAAATATGGACGTCATTTTTATAAAGTAACCCCTCTTTACCATACTAATTTGGTGTAATAACGCGCGAGTTAATAACACGCTTTTAATCATGGGGACTTTAGCGATAAAGGCGATCAAGGTGCCACCTCTTAGGTATGAGTGCGTGCAATATTGGTCGCGTCCATTATGAGTCAAGGGTGGGGTAAGGTGAGTCTGATAGAAGTCAATGATCGCTGAATGATTTGAGAGGAAATAAGCAGTGTGAGACGCGAAAAAGACGGAAGGGCTTTGATTCTACTGTAATTCATTGAAGGATTCACCCAAACAACGGCTTGAAGTATACAGTGTCTTGAAGTATACAGTGTGAGGTGGGCACACACAACACTTGATTTAATTTAAAATTAGACTTAATTAAAGAACAACCCTTCCTTCACTTCGAAGGTTTTGGAGTTTCTCCAGTAGCGAAGTTTAATAAAATAGAAGTGCCTTTTGCTTTCCCTTCAATGCATTGACATTATCCCAGGAAAATTTACAGCTCAGGCAAACCACACTCACTGTGAAATTATGAAATTAAAACCTCAAGCCTAATCACAGCAAAAAAACAGATAAAAAACCAGGCGCTTTCGCCCAGTCTTACTAAGCATTCTCAACTGCTACCACATTCAAACTTGGCTCCTCCCACTGTTGCTAAGCAACAACAAACCATGCAGAGCAGCCTTCCCAGCAGCCAAGCACTTCACACACACCTTAATATTCCCTTTCATAACTGGTACAACATGGTCAAACACCCAGGCAACCAAATAAATAAAAATTCAAACAATTAAATATTCCCAATAAACTAAATAATTAAGTAATAGTTATTGGTTAAAATCGAGCGGTTATCGATTTTTAACCAACGGGTGCGATTATTGGCCGGCTCGAGTATGCAAATAGGTCG